>JAGDQP010000578.1:63444-153706 GCA_022664845.1 Lepisma saccharinum | reverse complement strand
GGATGATAATGCACCCATTCACACAGCTGGAGTTGTTGCAGCGTGGTTTGAGGAACATCGGGATGAAGTTCAACACCTCCCCTGGCCCGCCCAATCCCCAGATCTCAACATAATTGAACATCTGTGGTCCATCATGGAAACACGACTCCGGCGACGATTTCCACCTCCATCCTCTCTCACAGAACTGGCCGATGCCCTGCACGAGGAATGGTGTAATATTCCACTTGCTACCATTCACGACCTCTATGCCTCCATCCCACGTCGCATCAAGGCTGTTCTGAAGGCGAAAGGTGGCCCGACACCATATTAATCTGGTAAGTTGCACTTTCGTTCAGGTGTTTCCATTATTCTGATAAGCATCTGTACACCATCAACTTAACTTCTTTGTTCAATAAAAAGCGCAGCTAACACAGCAAAAATCTCTGGGATCTCTAAGACGATTTCTACCTGGGACAAACAGTTGATACCCCCCAAAGGAATTCGGAATTCTTCCCCTAAAAATATAGAGATGGTTTAACATATAAAAGCACAAAAACACCTTAGGCACCAAGGAGGTTGGGTTGTTCACCTTCTTACAAAAAATACGCACAAAAAGTTTAAGAAAATAAAAATTAAGAGAACAAAATTTCTTACTGCTTCCAGAAACAAATAGTGCAATAAAGATTCTGCAATGACGTCTGTGTGTTTAGTCCAGTTGTGGCAAGAAGAAATAGAAAAATGGAAAAGAATAAACCGGTCTGAAAGGACCTGCCACTTAGGCGAAACGCTAAGAAAGCTGAAAAAAATATAACAGATTTACAACTTGCTACTCTTAACAAAAATGACAGAAACACAATGTAACCAAATGGATTTTTAAAAATATTATGGTTAAGGATATTTACAAAAGTTTTACACACGAGAAAATTAAATCCCTTTTTTATAATATTTTCTACGAAAAGTTCTGGGTCAAAGGGAAAAACTCCGTGAATAGCAAAATCAGACATTGATTCAATTCGTAAGGAAATGAAAGAACCAAATAACAAAGATACAAAAAAACTTTCATCAATTAATATCGATAAAATATTTGGCTTGTGAGAGATAGACGGACAAACACCACAATGCAGAATCCAATATATAGTGCTTAGAAAGCTTAGCAGCTGAGCTTAAAAACTGCTTATTGGATTCCAGAATTATTAATGAAGCACGAAGTTCTTTTAGCTAGATAAGCTACACAAGTAGTTTCCACTGAACATACAACACATAGACCAAATACAACAATCTTCCCACACAAAAGTGAAAGGAAGTGCTGATTGAATTCCAAGGATGCGGGCTTCGATTCTCCAATGATCAGACTATAAAGAGTAGGTTTAGTCAAATCACATGTTGGTTTGGCAACCAAAACTGTAGGCTAGTTTTGAAACCGACACTGGTCTGGTTGTCTCGATTTAAACAGAGAAACAGATAGATGATTCCAAAACTTAGATATCTTAAATTCTGGAAATACTAATACCATGCTTGTAGATCAGTTTTGAATAATAATATGATAATTTTGCTTAATATCTGGTGTAGTAAAACGTAATCCATTATTTTTGCATGACATTGAAGGCTTGATTTACCATAGTTAGAATGATCCGATTTAGGTCACATATGCGCCCTTTTGTTCGATAACGTGTTGCCATTTGGAAGGTAATATCATGATGCCTCTCTCATAGAAGCCCTTGTCCCTATTGGCAAAAAATTGAGACAGTCGATTTTCACAAGCCTCTCTTGAAGCGAATTTTTCACCAGCAAACGTGTTCGCCATGGACAGGAACAGATGGTAATCACTCGGTACCAGGTCCGGACTAACGGTGGATGCATAAGAACCTCCCAACCAAGCTCCCGGAGCTTCTGGCGAGTCACTATCGATGTGTGTGGCCTGGCGTTGTCCTGGTGGAACACAATGCCTCTCCTATTGGCCAAAGCTGGCCGCTTCTGGGCAATTGCTGCCTTCAGAGACGGTCCAATTGTTGACAATATAGTTCCGAGTTAAGGGTTTGGCCGTAGGGAGCAGCTCATAGTAGATAATTCCCTGCCAATCCCACCAAACACACAGCAAAACCTTCCTGGCCGTCAATCCTGGCTTCGGCACCGTTTGCGCCAGTGCACCGCGCTTCGACCACGACCGTTTTCGCGTGACGTTGTCGTAAGTGATCCACTTTTCATCACCAGTCACCAACCGCTTCAGAAATGGGTCGCTTTTGTTGCGATTCAGCAGCGATTCGCAGATGGAAATTCGGTCCATGAGGTTTTTTTGCGTTAACTCGTGTGGCACCCATACATCAAGCTTCTTTGTGTATCCAGCCTTATGCAAATGGTTCCACACGGTTTTTTGTGCAATGTTTAGCTCTTGGGCAATCGAAACAGTGCTTACATGACGGTCGGACGCGACAATGTCCATGATTTTATCGACATTTTCGACACTTGGTCTTCCAGTGCGTGATACATCTTTGACGTCAAAATTACCGGCACGGAATCGACGAAACCAAAATTGCGCGTGATTGGCTGTTACAGTATCAGGACCATAAACACTATTCACATTTGCAGCCGCCTGGCTTGCGTTTTCGCCTTTATCGAAGAAAAACTGTAAAATATAGCGTATTTTCTCTTTGCTAGTGTCCATTTTGACGCGCGCTCACACAACACTGAGTCAACTCATCACAACTATCTGAACAGTGTTTGTAGTACGCAATCTCATCGTTTGAACGCCATCTCGTTGAACCCGATCGGACTTATACAACGCGAGATACAGATCACTGAAGCCATCTATTTTCAAAATAATGGATTACTTCTTACTACACCAGATATATTGGCTCATATATGGTTGATCATCAAGCAACTGCTCCCTCAACTATCAGGACCGGTAACCCTTCACAAGATTGTGATTGGTGATGGGCCTGGGTTAAATCAAGTCTAATATCTAGCCGTTTCACGTTACCGTTTCTCTGTTACTTTCTCCGTAATCATGCCTTATCGGCGAAAGCTATATAAAAATTTCGTTATTCTAGCTCCAGCCATTTAGGCTGTGTATTCTATGGAAATTTCGTTTTGACAGCCATTTGGGATCCAAGATGGCAACTTTTTCAAGATTTTGTAATATTTTCTTAACCTACTACCGGTGATGTACCTTCATACCACATTTCGGTTTTCTAGCTTAAACCATTTAGGCTGTGTATTCTTTGAAATTTTACGTTTGGCGGCCATTTTGAATAAAATATGGCGACTTTTTCAAAATGTAATTTTCTCTTTACTTACTTATCATCCTTCACCTTCATGCCAAATTTCATGTTTCTATCTTATTCTCAACACCCTAAACAAGATGATGAGTGAGTGAGTGAATTAACCTAAAATACGCAATTTCAGAGGTCCATAACTCGAATATGCTTCAAGCTACGAATATTAAATTTTGCACACCGGCACATATTTGCCATATCTCCTTAACTCTGAAAGCTCATATTCCTATCTTTAACCTCTTTTTTCTTACAGGGTCTCGAAATCTCTGATTTAGCCAAAAACTCTTGTTGCTATATGCTTCTGGCAGTGCTGACGTTTTGTGAAGCGGAGAACTTGGCTGTATGCCTGCCGTGCATGTTGATAGAAATAAGCGCGAATAAGACGACTTTCTGTATGAGTGCACTACAGATGATAAACGTAATCTTCGGCATCTAACCGGGTAATGACAGTCTCTTTTACTGATAAAAAGTACAGCAAATTCGGTGAAATCTATGTAGTTTACCCCTGTTTGTTATGCAACCACGCCTTTCTTTATAATTATAATGGTTCCGTTAAAGATATATGTTTGATACATCGACTATTCCCCCCTCAATTTTGCACAGTTACTCCTAAGTTTTTCTGCTAGGTACGACCCTGCCATAAACACATAATGTGCTTACTACGTAAATAAGTATCCACCTTTTATTAGCATGAAGTATTAGCATACGGATTTTGCAATTCGTTGTTACACAATACAGTTTCAGTATATTCCTGAAATGTCACTGCAGGGTTGTTCATCACCGCAGTAACATGCATTCGCCATTGGATTCTATCCTGGGCAATATCAAGCCAGTTTTCATCACGAACGCCTACTTCTCGAAGATCTCTTCTAATATTGTCCTCCCAAAGATGTCTCCGTCTTCCCAATGGTCTCTTTCCACCCGACTTTCCAACCGGGATAGAATATAATCTTCGATTTTCCCTTTTCCAAGCTACATGGCTTGACCACCTTAGTCGTCACGATTTCATTATTCTTACATCTAGTGAATCGTACTGTCCGTGGAGTTCTTCAATATGTAGTCTCCTCTGTTCCCCAGTCATAATGTTAATTTTCGAAACATGAAAACTGAATTTTCGCGATTTAAGAAAAAAGTCCTGAACATTTTTTTCTGTACGTGTGTATGAATGTAACAAAAGCTTTTTAGGCCATATCGTTCAAATCTAAACCATCATATGACTTACTGTAGTGATAGTAGCACTAAAGTTACTATAATTCTTAAAATGCAGAAGTTGATAGGGTGATAGTTATTGGAGTTTTACTCCCATGGAGTGTGTGTTTGAATCCCGCAGCCATTCTTCAATTTTACTTTGTACTAGTTATGTCTGAATGTTCTATTTCTTTCCACAATTCTTCAAATATTTTTTAAATCGCAAATACAGTGGAGAAGATGAGTGTGAAAAAGAAAGTACTGGTTGGAAATTGTGAGCAACTTTGTGGACAATCACCATTAAAAGCATATCCGCAGGATCATAATCTACTTTCACTTTATTTTGTAAGCGGGAGAAGTAAGGAATATAAACCTGTCTAATCACAAAAAAAAAATAGATTGATATTCTTGGAACATACCAGGTGTATGCATAAGTAGTTTCCGGTTTACCTAAGAGATGACGCCAGCGAAAAGTACGCAGCGTATTCATTTGACACATACGTCATTTTGTTCGTCTGACATTAAACTACAAACACACACAAGTTGAGCCCGCCAGACACTAGCGTCTTTGTTTTATCGTTCAGTGATCATGTCGAAATTTGTGCCTGAAAAAGAACATTTGCGGCACGCATTGCTTTTCTTATTTAATCAAAAGAAAAAGGCTATTGAAAGTCATCGTGTGCTGGTAGAAACATATGGTGAACACGCTCCATCGAGTAGAACATGTGAGACATGGTTTCGACAATTTAAAAGTGGTGATTTCAATGTGAAAGACAGTGCGCGCTCTGGTAGACCACAAAAGTGCGAAAACGAGCAATTGCAGGTGATATTGGAGGATGACCCAACTCAAACTCAACAGCAATTGGCAAAAGCATTAAATGTGTCAGAAGAAACAATCAGCAAACGTTTAGGAGCAATGGGGAAGATTAATAAACTGAGTAAATGGGTCCCACACGATTTGAATGAACGTCATTTGTGAAATGCTGCTTCAACGCCACGAAAGAAAATCTTTTTTGTATCGAATTGTGACGGGTGACAAAAAATGGATTTATTTTGCAAACCCGAAGCGGAAAAAATGGCGAAGCCGGTCCTTCAACACCAAGGCCAAATCGCTTCGGCAAGAAGGCCATGCTTTGTGTCTGGTGGGACCAGAGCGGTATTGTGTATTATGAACTTTTGAAGCCCGGCGAAACCGTTAATGCACTACGCTGTCACCAACAAATGATTAATTTAAATCACGCATTGATCGAAAGACGACCGGAATGGGCCTGAAGACATGGCAAAGTGATTGTGTTACACGACAATGCGCCGTCTCACACAGCAAAACCAGTGAAAGACACCTTGAAATCGCTTGGATGGGACATGCTTCCGCACTCGCCGTACTTTCCAGACCTGGCATCATCTGACTATTACCTCTACGCATCAATGGGGCACGCGCTTGCAGAGCAGCACTTCAGCAATTTCGAAGACGTTGGAAAATGGCTCGACGAATGGTTTGCCGCAAAAGACAAGCAGTTTTTCTGGCATGGTATGCATCAATTACCTGAAAGATGGGCGAAATGTGTAGAAGCCGATGGCCAATATTTTGAATAAAATAAAATTAATTTCCCTTGAAAAATACGTGTTTTCTTTACAAAAAAAAAAAAAAAAAAAAAACGGCACAAAACTTATGCATACACCTGGTTTATATAGTTATTTCGAGTATTTCCCAGACAGTTAAAACAATTCCGAAACTTCTAAGACTGCAACACTGTGGATTACACAATAATTCACTTGTGATATAAACAATAGTCGAAGAAGAAACTTCGTAGTGCACCGAATACGTGTACCGATTTGTGAGTTTCTGTGTTGTATTTGTGAAGGAGCGTAATCATATTTGTAAGGTAAGATGTCCAGAAAACGTGACAAAAGTGACCCTGTTGTAAAACAGAAGATTTGGTTTTTAAGTTTTTATGAACAAGTGTTGATCATGGATTTCGAAGTCATTGCACACTATCAATGGGTACAGTTTTGTGTGTCAACAGGTAGTTTCATTTCCTCTAATCAACGGTACAGAGTTCAAGAATTAATATATTTCTGGTATTAGGAATTTTTGGTAATCCCGACATTACGTTGTGGGTTACTTCCGACACTTTCTTCGCAAAAATCTATGTGACACTATTCGTGTAAATTACAAAGATGTCTCTCTTTATTTCCCATAGCAAACATTGTTCGTAACTAGTTCTGGAAGACTTCGAAAGACTCTGGGAATAAAGAAACCATAACTTCAGCTTTTGATGCGGTAAGAAATACTATGAGTTATGCAACAGCTACGAAAGAATTTCACGTTCCCCGATACACTTTGCGGCAGCAAGGAAGAAAAAGAAAAAGAAAAAATTGTGGGGAATCAAACTTAAGTTCGCATCAAAAAGAACTGAGCTAAGCAGAGATTCTTTGGAAATTAGACTAACAAATAGATTGGAAACTTCTGGAATAAACCCAGTAATAAAATCCCTAAGAGTGCACATACTCTTTCAGGTGACATTATGAAACTCTGCATAAACTATCAACACCACAATGTAATTTGAATTAATTCTGATCGAGTTCTTCCTCCCTGTGTTTGACTTTTGTTCTTAGAGTTAACGAGAGAAGCTCGTGATGCGATAAAATTTATTTAATATTTTATTCTCTAGAAAATAATTTCACTTTAAGATAATCCGTCAGATGCCATTTCCACACGCAATGTAAAATCACCGTAAAGTGTTCCTGAGTACTTAGTGATAGTTGTCAAATGTTTACCTACATATGTTTTCATTTGGTGTCGAAAGTGCCTTAATAGAGTGTCGGTATTCCCCGTGTAGTTTGGCAATCCCGACACTTCGCACTAGTTACATATGAATACTCTCCATTACGAGAGTATTCGGATGTGCAGACTGAAACATATATTAAAAGGAAGAAGCAACAACAGGTTTTATGACGACATCTCATCTCAATTTTTCATAGGTCTATGTTTTCTAAAATACGAAAAATTCTTAGGGTGTTGGGAATACCCCAAATAACTACATGTGCATGTGTTATAAATATATAAAATTTCCATCTATGCAGATTGAAAATGTAGCTAAGAAAAAATGTGTTTTAAATATACTACGACAAAACCAGTAAGGAAACGTTTTCTAGAAAACACAAAAAATAATTAAAATCAATGTGTATATTGAAACTTTATGCGTAAGAAACACATTAAAAAAAAAAAAAGAACAAGATCGTATCTTATTAAGAACCTGACTCCGTTTCCAAATCCGTTAAAATGTAGACGTTTCTCTTTCCTATAGCTGAAAGTAAAAATGAAGTACGGCAGCAGGATTTGAAGATATGCCATTCAAAGTACTTCTTTTACAGTTAAGTTCACCAATTGCACACAATAATTGAGTTCACTTTTGATGTGTACTTTAAATATGTAAACGAACTGATTTTTGACAGAATGAGTTTATTACTAAGCAGTTCTCGTAGCTTACGAAAGAATAATAATAATAAAGAAGTTGATGGAAGCAGTGATAAACTCTCGCCCGTCTTTCTTTTATAACATAATGCGCTAACTAACAGTGTTAGGAAGAACACGCTATACCCCGTAGTGTTGCCACGAGAGGAGACAATACAGAGAAAATGGCTATAGAAAACGATACAAGACTGAGCTCTTGTAAGCAAGTATACATCTTTTGGAGACGAGACTATCTTTGGACAAGATATTTTCGAGACGAGACAGCCAAAATCTCGTCTCGTTGGCAACACTAATACTCAGCCATATTTATTGCTAGATATTAATATTCCATTGGAAAGTGAGGGGGTCTGCTTTAATTGAATTGCATTCTTATTTATGGCCTTTTGGGTATCTAATGCCTAGGTCGAGTAAGCCTGGTGTTTCTAAGACATATTACGAACGAAACATACAGTATGTACAAGAAATGATTGTGCAAAGTTTGGACTGGAGAGCCAAGTAGATTCAAGTCGTGCTGCTGACCATTCTCACTAACGTAAGCTTTGCAAGTATTTTCTTGTTCACCAGCGAAATACCGCGAGGTTCCGAGTTAAAAGGCCCTGGCTACTACCATTCCTCTATTTCTCCACGGAAGAATCCTAGCGGAGGGACGTCATCCTTCAGACTACTGATGAGTTTAGGTCACAGTTACTGTCTAGCCCATAGAAAACAAATTCAATTTACTTGTAAGAAAACTTTTTTTGAAATAGGAAATGCCAAGGAAATAGGTTCTTCTTCTCGGAAAATTGACTAGACTACAGATCGATGTGGTCTTAAAATTCGACTAAAAATTACATATTTTTCCTATAGAGTTACTACGAATATTACTAAAGTGTGAATGTAAAAAATTACAATGTTTTTCTTAGCATTGAGCTGTATATCTATTTGCAATTCTAACGGTTTTATCAATTTTTGGTAATTAAGTCCAGCGGGAAAGGCAATATAATTATATAATTGATTTAATTTATGCACTTGCATGAGGTTGAGATGCAATATCTTCCTGATTTATATTGCTCTATGCATTGGGACATGCAAATAATAATAATAATAATAATAATAATAATAATAATAATAATAATAAATGCATGAATGAATGTTAATTAAACGTCCTGCGAACAGCACTATGGCTGCATAACACAGATATATGATATACAATTCATTTTACAATTGCCATTGTATATAAGTTACAGTTGTCATGTAAGTAACAGCGCATGGAGTAATTAAACTATTAAAATAGTGAAAGTAGAAATATTAAAACACTGAAAAACAGTATTATATGTAAAACAAAAAGGAGATAAAGTACAAATATAAATATTATGTTCATATGAGCGAATAAATACTTGATTTTTTAAAGTGAACTATTTTATTGTTCCTGCGATATGATTAGCTGTAAATATGTGTACTATATTCTATGTATGTGTGCGTAACCTGTTCACAACATTTCTAACTCTATATATTCAGCCCATGTAAAATCAGTTCTTCATGCGGAACTCGAGTAGAGATCTGGAGCTCTCAAATAAAGGGCTTAACTGTAAGCCTTTGTTTTTATTTCCCTTTTAGTGTTTATCTATGTATTTGTGGTGCTCTATCAGACATCTAGAGATCCAAGTGGAGACTATCGTAGCTATTATTCTGAAAAACTAATTTTTATCTCTAAGTGCTCTCAACGGGTCGGGTCGGGTTGAGCCTCAACCCAACCCGTGACCCGAGTGCATCTTACCCGACCAGAGATGTGATCCGACCCGACCCGTTTGAGAGAACTATATCTGACTGTCAGAGAGTGAGTCAGCAGAGTAAAATGTCATCCTTCCTTTTATGCCAGACGAGCCAAGTCAACTCATTTGTTTGTTAGTTTGTTATGCAGGGAGCATAAGAAACTAAGCTAACAGCTAATCTACCCAAACCTAAGTTAACTTAAGTTTATACACAGCAATTTCTGGTTTGTTCTAAAGTATAGGAACAATAAGTCTAACTCCATAATATCCAAATCAACTACCTCTCTAGTTTAGCTGACTTTTTTACCAATTAGGGCTGTTCGACTTTAAAAATTGGAAATCGAAAATCGATTTTGGAAAGTTGAAATCGGTTTCGGTATATGAAAAATAGAATTTTCCATAAAAAATCTAAATTGATTTTTTTTAGAATAAAATCGAAACCGACTTTTTCTATTAAAATCAAAACCGACTTTTTCGATTTTAATCGAAACATTTTTTTATTAAAATCGAAATCGATGTTTTCAATTAAAATCAATTTTTTGTTTAAAATCGAAACATCTTTTTATTAGAATAGAAACCCAATTTTTAATTAAAAATTGAAACCGAATTTTGGATTAAAATAATATATTTTGATTAAATCAAAGTACGATTTTTGTATTTAAAGTAGAAATCAGTATTCCATGACAAATTGTGTTAAAATTAAAATAGTTTTACTGGATTGATGCTAACTAGAATTAATATTAATATCAATGATATTAAGAGTTCACCGTTATTGTGTGTTGAAAATGTGCTTGAACTGTTTCGAGTTTTATAAAATCTTAAAACTTCTCTCTGACACACACTAAACAGTTTAACGTTTAAAAGAAATATAAATTAAAGTCAATTTTTCTTACGTTTAATTTAAATATAAAACTGTTATATATAATAGACATGTTCATTTCATATCGTATTTTGTTCGAAAACCATTTTAGATTTAAACCTATTACTTTGAGGATCAATGTTAAAATTATATCCACAAACATTTTTGAAGAAAGCCAGGCAACCTATTTGCACGGAAATTTCCAGTAATTTGACAGATCATAGAGCTATGCTAGAGCGCTCAGCCGTGGTTCAGCTCAGCTGCGATCATCAGGTCGTGCCATGTGATCTTTCTGGTGGACAAGCATCATTTGCGATTTTTTTAGGGGTTATCCTGTTTCCTCCTGCTTTCTTCATTTCACCGATTATCCCATTAACATCCATTTGTCCTGGCCCAAAGTTCCCTAAAAGTTTTCAATACAATTCAAATTGACCGATACCAATTCAGTTTTAAGGAATATTGGGAGTAAAAGAAAAGGAGAAAATCTCAATCGGATCTTCCACATGGGTCATTTAGTTATCCAGGGTATTATCAACTGGACCAATCTGACAGTCAAAGAAGCTTAGGCGAGTGCACTCTCAAGCTGACAATCTTCTTAATGCTGATTGACAATAGTTGATCATATAGCTTATTATAAATATAAAAATCCCTTTCGGTAGGCCTACAGGCTGAGGTAGATCTCGAAGTTTTTCTATTTTCAAAAAATCAGTTCTCGCCTTACATGAGAGCTATCGAGAAACTATTTATTGATTTGTAGATTATTCATCAAGAGCTGTTCAACGATACCCCCACAAGACGTGAATATATATATATATATATATATATATATATATGGTGTAGTAAAAAGTAATTCATTATTTTTGCATGACATTGAAGGCTTGACTTACCATAGTTAGAATGATCCGATTTAGGTCACATATGCGCCGTTTTGTTCGATAACGTGTTGCCATTTGGAAGGTAATATCATAGAAGCCTCTCTCATAGAAACCCTTGTCCCTATTGGCAAAAAATTGAGACAGTCGATTTTCACAAGCCTCTCTTGAAGCGAATTTTTCACCAGCAAACGTGTTCGCCATAGACAGGAACAGATGGTAATCACTCGGTGCCAGGTCCGGACTATAAGGTGGATGCATAAGAAGCTCCCAACCAAGCTCCCGGAGCTTCTGGCGAGACACCATCGATGTGTGTGGCCTGGTGTTGTCCTGGTGGAACACAATGCCTCTCCTATTGGCCAAAGCTGGCCGCTTCTGGGCGATTGCTGCCTTCAGACGGTCCAATTGTTGACAGTATAGTTCCGAGTTAAGGGTTTGGCCGTAGGGGAGCAGCTCATAGTAGATAATTCCCTGCCAATCCCACCAAACACACAGCAAAACCTTCCTGGCCGTCAATCCTGGCTTGGGCACCGTTTGCGCCGGCGCACCGCGCTTCGACCACCACCGTTTTCGCGTGACGTTGTCGTAAGTGATCCACTTTTCATCACCAGTCACCAACCGCTTCAGAAATGGGTCGCTTTTGTTGCGATTCAGCAGCGATTCGCAGATGGAAATTCGGTCCATGAGGTTTTTTTGCGTTAACTCGTGTGGCACCCATACATCAAGCTTCTTTGTGTATCCAGTCTTATGCAAATGGTTCCACACGGTCTTTTGTGCAATGTTTAGCTCTTGGGCAATCGAATCAGTGCTTACATGACCGTCGGACGCGACAATGTCCATGATTTTATCGACATTTTCGACACTTGGCCTTCCAGTGCGTGGTACATCTTTGACGTCAAAATTACCGGCACGGAATCGACGAAACCAAAATTGCGCGTGATTGGCTGTTACAGTATCAGGACCATAAACACTATTCACATTTGCAGCCGCCTGGCTTGCGTTTTCGCCTTTATCAAAAAAAAACTGTAAAATATAGCGTATTTTCTCTTTGCTAGTGTCCATTTTGACGCGCGCTTACACAACACTGAGTCAACTCATCACAACTATCTGAAGTGTTTTTAGTACTCAATCTCGTCGTTTGAACGCCATCTCATTGAACCCGATCGAACTTATACAACGCGAGAAACAGATCACTGAAGCCATCTATTGGCAAAATAATGGATTACTTTTTACTACACCAGATATATTGTTTCGCTGGGAGCACTGCCCCCAGATCCCCGTAGGGGGATCGCCCCAACTTCAGTGCTTTTGAGAGGATGCGCCTCCTTTATCTTAACCAAAATCTCCCTGCAGCACTACACCACCATGGTGTCCATCTGCACCTTCCCACGGAAGGCGCCCCCTCCAAAGGGGAGGTTTGCCCCGCTTATTGTAACCTACTCTCGGTCATACACCTTCAAAGAAAATTTCGTTCCTCTACCTTCAATCATTTGGAAATTGGGTTTTTGGGGCGGCCATTTTGGATCAAAGTTGACGACTTTTTGAAAGTTTTCTTATATTGTCGTGACCTATTTGTGCACCTTCAAGTAAAATTTCATTTATCCAGCTCAAACCGTGTGCAAAATTGCATTTTTGGCGGCCATTTTGGATCCAAGATGGCGACTTTTCTCAAATGTTGTAATATTTCCCTAAACTACTCGTTATAATGCACCTTTTGCCAAATTTCGTATCTCTAGCTCAAACGGTGTGGAAAACGGATTTTTAGGTCCGCCATTTTTGATCCAAGATGGCGTCTTTGAATTCATTAGGTAACATTTTCGTAATCAAACAGTGATGTTGTACCGTTATGCCAAATTTTTGTTTCAATAGCCCCAACGGTTTAGGCTGTGTATTCAATACAACAATGGGTTCGATGGCCATTTTGGATCCAAATGGCGACCGATTTTGCTCATTAACGAACTTAAACGAACTATTAAGCCTAGAAACAACATATAAAAATTTGTTTCAAATATCTTCAAAATTATGGCCGCTAGCGTGTTAATATATAAATATATACATAGATATCGTACCGATCTCAATAGGTAGATTTTTCTTCGAAATCTACCTAAAAAGTGTTCTGCTTTTTTGCATGAGTACGTTTATTATCATAAATAAAATGTTATCCTCTAGTATCAATCAACGTATGTTTTTGAACGATGATTTATCTTGCGTGTGGGAGTAGCGAAGGTGTAAATTATATGGGCTATCGAGAAAGAATAAAAATGTCGTTCTGAAGGGAAAGAAATAAAGTCACGCTTTCAGGGAAATTCCGCTTCACATTTGCCATCAGAAAAAAAATGTTAATTATACTTTCCTTGACTGTAGGAAGCTTATTATATTCCTACCCACACAAATTGCCTCTGTTTATACATTCACCGATAGCTTAAGGGATTCTTTTAGAAAACCGGTTATTTAATGTATCAAACAATCCATAACTTTCACCGTAATATATATATATATATATATATATATATATATATATATATGTAGTGGGTGTGATCAAAAAACCGTTCATAATTTTATTACGAATAAAGTAATAAATAAGCTTACCTCAAATTTAAATTAATCTCCTTTAAAGTACTCTCCTTGGCTAGCGATGCACTTATCCCAACGTTGATTGAATGATTGGAAACATTTCTGGAAGGCTGTTTTCGGAAGGGCCTTCAGCTGCTTCGTCGTGGCCCTCTCAATGTCGCGAATGGTGTCAAAACGTTTTCCTTTTATCACTGATTTTATTTTTGAATAGCAAGAAGTTTAATGGTGCTAAATCCGGAGAGTAAGGCGGATGTGGACAGACAGGAACCTTTCTTTCGGCCAAAATCTCCCGGATCAGAAGCGAGGTGCGGTTTTCCTTCTGTTCGCCAGTCAAAAGTCTAGAAACAAATTTCGCACTTACTCGTCTCATTTGCAAATTATCGGTTAAAATGATTTGCACGGACCCGTACGAGATGTTCAGTTCTTCGGTAAGCTCTCGAATAGTCAATCGCCTGTTTGAACGAACCATTTTTGCCATTTTTTGCACGTTCTCGTCTGTTTTTTAGGTTAAGGACGTTCCGACCGTTGCTAGTCTTCAACGGACTCATTTCCGCTTTTAAATCGCTCATACTACTTGTAAACAGTCTTCAGAGTCACCACATTATCGCCATACGCTGATTTTAACATTTTATGAGCTTCTTTGTCACTTCTGTGCAACTTAAAACAAAATTTAATTTTAACGCGTTGTTCGAAATCCATGATGCGCGACATACACGGTAAACACGACTTCAGTCTTCCGGACTGACAAGCCACAACTTGTTCAAACTTGACACTGACTATCTCAACGGATCAGGTTATTGGACTTAATACTTCAAATGGATGTAGTGTCAGAAGTTGCTGCTATAAAAATTCATTCACCGTATTTTTTGATCACACCTTGTAACTTGGAATCCGAACGCGGAATTTTACATAATTATATGTAAGATCTCTAGCCTTTTTGATTTACATCTCTGCAACATGATAGAAAATGAGGACAAGGAACAAAATAATTTAAAGAACAAAATATAAATAAATTGTGTATATTTTGTTGTAAATTATACATTGATATGGAACAAAGTGCAGAAAAAACGATGATTTGATGATGATATTTACAATGAATGAAATGAAATAATGATGTGCACACTTAAAATACAAATGATTTTAAAATACAGTATAAATCGTTCAAAAAATTAATACATTATCTTTATATAATCTCCGTATGATTGTTTCTAAATTGTAACCGCATTCACACATGCTTTATTTATTTGCGAATACTTTTCACCGTAACTATAGTTCTGTTTTCCAACAAAGAATTAGTAAGCACTTGGAGTAACTAAACGAGCAAGAACGTGCGATGAAACTAGTTTCAGTTTTAAAGTCGACAATTAAAAGTCTTCTAAAGTTCGGCGCAGTGTTTGTTTATATTCACACTTCTGTTGGACGTAACAATCAAGTCACATGTCAAAATGGGTGCGTGATGCCAGGAAAATGCAACAAATTTAGCAAAACAATCGTGTTCCTTATCATGTACATTTCATGACAACATGTATAGTGAAGATCTTATTTATAAGGACGTAGTTATACATGCTCTCATACACGCAACGCGATACATATGCGCATACTGTTTAGACACTGACAACCAGAAAATATTCAATCCTACTATTTGGAGTGGTCTTCTAATGCTTACCGATTCTCTAACTCCAAGAGATACATAAAACCGAAATGTGTGAAAAGACAAATGCTTTTTTTTTTAAAAAAAAAAAAGATTAAATTTCAATTTTATTTGGGCAGTTCCCTAGTATTACCTAAGGATTAAAATCAATTTATTTCACTAATGGAACTATTGTTATTTTTCGACGTACTTCGTATTATTACTGTATTTGGTTAGGCTGAAAAAAATAAATATCCATTCACAAAAAAAAGTGTAGAGCTACTAGGAGTAATTCATATCACAGGCTCAAAAACCAAAGGAATTGTTGTAAAGAAGATTACAGATTTTCAAACAGTCCTTTCAACAGGAAGATTAATGAAGTAAAAATCGTTGATTCTTTTTTCGATATGTTAAAACAATATTTTCACTTACTGAAAGTGAATAGAATTAATATTTGTCATCCTGCATTCTTCGGGCGTAGCCGTATATGCAGGAGGGCCTTCTTGCGAAAGTAGCCTTTAGTTTCTTATACAAAAAAGCGTCATGGATCTTTCGTCTTTTCATTTGTTTTCAACTTTTTTCTTGACTGGAGACACAACTCGAAGAATTGTCACGATTGGAGCTTCGAATGCCAATGAGACGATTAGTGCACAAAGGAAGGCTGTGACTACATGGCCAATGAATAATAACGTCTGAAAAGAAAAAGAAAATACACAAAATTGAATGACATTTCCCCATATGCTGAATTACAATTAAATATATCTGCAGAAGAGTCCAAGAAGATGTATAAGGATAAAAAAAATATCATGCTCATGTCAAAATCATGGTTTTCGAGGAGTTCGTATAGACTCTCTAACCACGGTAGTCTGTACTCTTAGGAAAAGATTCATTTACAATAACCTATTAGTAATATAATCTGTAAATACAGTTCTCTACAAGAAGAAGAGTAAGAGTTACACAAAGCAATTATGTCAACAGATACCAGACACCACTGCACCACTGGATCCAAGAAACAGAGAAGACCCACAGATGTCACATGCAGTGAAAATAGTAAAATATATTGGAAAGATATTAGGGGAAAGAAAGTATACAAAGACACACAGTAAAAATAAACAAGACGCACAGAGACGAGAAAACATAATTTGAATACCAGAAAATACCAGAAAGAACAGCCTTCATGCACGCAATGCAAGAGCAGATGATAGAAACAAAACACTACATGAAATACATAATGAAAAGTAACGGAACTGGAAAAGACAAGCGCAGACCTATTACATACACAACTCAGTATATCACTCATGGCTCAAACGGAATATAGGAAAAGGCAGGACCAAATAGCAGGAGTTGTACACCAAGAACAAGCTAGAAAGTATGAAACAAACACAAGTCGAACCGTGTTACAAAAATAAACAAGAAGAAATCAAACGTGCAAACTATATTAGGACAGAACCGTTTGGCAGCCAGAACCACCAAACACAACAGACAAGAGGCAACAGTAATTGAGAAAGGCTGCAGTATACATCTTCTTTGAAACGTAATAAAAGATTTCGTTGACCGTACGATGTAAAGAATTTCTGTGAAAATGAACCGTACCTCTTATGAAAATTTTCTTACTTGATCGGCATGAAATTTTGTACACTGTGAGAGACTACTATAGTTTATTCTCAGTAAGAAGTTGAACAAATAATTGACAAAGCTTTGAATTACATGGAGAGCAAATGTGTACGCTAATAAGTAAAGTATATGGAACGTTCGACATGCACACTTCATGGCTATTGAGAGAGATGATTGTGAATACGAAAAGTTAGTTACTAAAAATTGATGGATAGAAAACGAACACTGAAGGTAATGAAGAAAAGAAAAAAAAGAGAATATATTGATATTGAAATTGTTTATAGGAGGTGTGGGAAAAGTAAAAGAAAAGAAGAGGAACAGGAAGAAGTCAATTGCAGTTCACTGGTTATATAAAAGAGAAATTACAGCATGCTAAGACAAGAAAAGAAAATGTGGAAGCGGAAATAGATAAATGTGGCATGGAATTTCTGTCGCTATTATGATCTTTTAGTTCAAGAAATCATTTATGTTTACACTGTATATAATAATCATCGTCCATGAAAATATCGATGGATGAATCTTGTAATCTTATGGATGTGCTTGATACATACATTAAATTTAATCGAATTAAAACTTAATTAATTTAAACTAAAACAAATTTCCAAGAAACGCTTATTACAAGAAGAATCACAAAAAGTCTTTGAAGAATTGACATAATAATAAGATAAAAGGAATCCATTTATTGCAAAAATAAGATTAAGTTGTATATATTCCACTCGCATACTTACCATTACTTGCACTGAAAGATGAAACGGTGAATCCATATTCCACAACATGGTGCGAATGGTGAGTGATTCCAGAAGGTAGACACAGTATGTTATTCTACTAAAGGGATACAAGTATCTCCATGAAAGAATGCTGTTAACAAAACCTGGAATGGAAAGCAGAAACAAGGGGCTAACTATTTGTTTATAAATATAACCTTGTTACATTTATCACTTGTTACAAGATATACATTGTGAAGCTATCTAAATATAACTATTGTCTTCTTTATGGATGTAATTTAACAATAAATTGCTTCTAATTTTGTCACTAAATACAACATAAGTACAACAATAAATGAATCTGCTTCCGTTCTGTTTAACTCCTACGGCATGAGCAAAACTTAGTCATAAAATGCTTATTTATGAAATTTGCCAGCCCGCAATTTTGAATAAGGATAACATTATCGAATTAGGAGTTGGCCCTTCAATTTTTTTTTATCAAGACTTTTCAAACGATATATTACTCGATCCTCCTTACAATTAAAATTGTTTTAGTCGATTCTCGTCCACCTCTCTATTTGGGATCAAAGGTGGAATCTTTTTAGGCAAAAATGTTATAGACTCTAAAAATAATGGAATACATGTTTCAGCATTTTCTCATATTTTCATTCGGTCTATTGAAAAAAGCAGGACAGACTTGTTTGACACCCAGTCTAATATTGGTTGACCATAAATACTTTACCAACTGCTGTATTTTGTACATATTGTATATTTCCACTCAAACTTAAGTATTCACTGCAGAATTAATGAAGAATTTCATAGTTGAACTTTTAGATATGAGGTATATTTAATCTCACATGAAATCTATCAACAAAAATAAATTTTAGAATTAGATATAATAGACTTGGCCAAGTTTGGAAATGATGGATGGCACTCTTATCTCAATTTCGCCCACAATGGACAAAGCACGTTCTTTCCCTGTGGTCTTCACATGAAAATTGGGTATATATATTTATGCAGGTCATGCAAGATTTTCTTGAACATTAGTCAGAGAATTATTGACTCTAAATATGACATTACTTTTAAATTAAAGGAACAACGTCATTCCAGAGCCTCTTCAGCGGTTTATTTAACTATGAAACGCTATTTAAATACAACGTTGAAGAGGAGGACATATAGCAGCACTAGCTCCAAACCGAGAACATGATTATTATAGGCCAGCTTCCATTATCGAAAATTATAGATAAATGTTCGTGTGAAAGTGTAGTTCAAGTGTATTTGTTCAATGACAAAAAATGACAAATTTTGAAGAAGGAGCAGCGATAAAATATTTAGTGAACAAGGGTATAAACGATACAGAAATATGTAATGATACGAAAGATACTCTTGAGAACTCATCTCCATCATTTTCAACTATTGTGAAGTTTAAACAGGGTCATGAAAGCCTGGAAGAGGACCCACGAAGTGGACGACCAAAATTAGGCACTACGGTAGACGTTATTGAGAAAGTGCATGATATGGTATTGCCGATTAAAGGTGAGTGAAATTTAAAAAGTCTGAGCATTTGAGGTGAAGGTATATCTGCATTTTGACAGAAACATTGTGCATGAAAGCTGGCTGCAAGATGGGTGCCGCGATTGTTAACACTCGACCAAAACAACGACTGCGAATGCAACTCTTTAAAGACAGCTTATCCCATTTTAAAAGATCAACTTATTTATTTTCGTCGATTCATAACTAGCTACCGATAAAACATGGGTGCATTACTATACTTCAGAAGAAACAGCAGTGAAAGCAGAGGAAGCATCTTGGTTCTTGATCTCCAAAGAAGGCTACTTGTGTGATGTCAGCCAGAAACATTATGACATCAGTTTTTGGGAAGCAAAAAGTATCATTCTCTTCTTTTGACTACCTTCCCCCAAATAAAACCACTACCCATGCAAATTATGCACAGCTTTTACACCAACTACGGAAAAATATAACGGAAAAAGGCCGGGTTTAGCAAGAAAGAAAATCGTCGTGCATCAAGACAATGCTCGCCCTCACAGACCCTCGTAATGCAACATTTATTTTTGTTTCAAGAATAGTAATTAACTTTTAGATGGCATTTTTAGAATATCTTTGTCGCAGATAAACAAGTAAAACCTCTTTGGGGCTGTCTCCCGATGTGTTTTTTTTAAAGGTTGGTGATCGTTTCTTATAACTCGTCATATTAACAAGAAAACGCGGGGAAAACAATTTTTACTAAAATTCCTTTTCCCCCAATTTATCTCTAATCAATCCATCCAGATCGTAAGTAGTATGGGTGAAGTCCGAACTGGGTACAATTCGTTCGAATAGTTGATTATTTAGGCAATGTTTTCAACTGAGAAAGTTCAAAGATTTAAAATTCGTAGGGCCACAAAAGTTTATTTTGTGGAATAGTTCTACAATAAGTCCGGGAATAAACCTTCAAATTTTGTCAATGGTTCTGATCAGTTTCATAATTTAAGAGCAAAGCAGATGAACAGCTTTAGATGAACTTTGCCCTACAACAAAGATTAAAAAAATAAAAGATTTGATTAGTTAACAATGAAAATTTCGCAAACTTTAACTATATAAAGAAATGGGGACAGCAAGTTTTTTTTTAAGCCAACAGTAACTTTTTACAACATTTATCGCTTCATATGACAGAGTGCCACAAGTACTACTTTGCCTGCTTTACAAAATTATGGTAATATCTTTCGCTCTTCGTTAATTTATAAAAGTCGAAAAAAGGTGGTGTCAACTCATAAGAAGGAGCTTAGAGCGAAAAAGATATATCTCTAATAAAATTGCGTTGTAAGTATACCCCATTATTCTGTAAGCCACTCAAATAGGATTGGTTGTATGCGGTACATCTAATCCTTCGAATATCTATACAACAAATCAAATTTACCGAAATTGTAGCAACAATCTTTTATCTCTAGGTTACTGACTTATGTTTAAAATTTTGTTTAATGTTCATAATGTGTCGATTGTTTTCCTTTGTATATCGCGACCATTGTTCATAATTATTAGTTCCAAGGATACCTCATATTTAATCATATTCAGTGAGGAAAGCACGTCACACAAAGAAAGGCTACATCTATACTTTTCCAAACAGATTTTATTAAGAAAAAATTAGCAAAATGTCGATTGTCTTGTATACAAAACCCGTTCCTAGAACTTCTGGGGCTGACTGGTACGCCCGCTCCTTTGATGCTAAACAAGTTGCTTCAACACGGCGTGCAGACGCCTACGACCTACGACAAAGAGCTTGTCAACTCAGAAATGAAACCAACATCCAGATGAAATGGAACCACCACCATAATAATATGCGGTTGTCTGACAGACTACTTGATATTACAAGATGGCGAGAACTACTTGAAAGGACATTACGAGCAGTCATGAAAGAAATTAAGGATCTAAGTGATGTCAAAGATGATCTGGAGAGATTTGTGGAACAAATATATACTCCACTTGATGTGGCAATGCAGAGTTTAACATGCCGTGATGAAAGAATGGGTTACGATCTCACAGATGACATGGCAGACGAGGAAATTAAAAAAGAAGTGAAATTGATTGAAATCGTAAAAATGGGGCTGGAAAAGAAATGTCTGGAAGCTTGGCAACAACTTAACAGATTACGAGAGGCCAAACATAGACTGGAGACAGACATTGGTGACAAAAGGGCTACAGCGGAAATAGACCGGGCACAACTTGAGCTAAACGAATTCAGTCCAAAGATATCTCACAAACCGGATCCTCTGAGAGTTCCTCGAAAAACAGTGCCTTTGGATGTGTGGGAGGAAAATTGCCGCTACAACAAACTACGAGCAGACACAGAGCTGGAGAATGCCAACAGACTTAGAGAGGCTATGGTTGCTTTCTTAGAAAGAGGCAGAAACGATTGGAAGTCCCAGAATGATGCAACAGAATTCGCCTTAAGAAAGAGAATCTATGAGTGTAACCGAATGAAGAATGAACTCGAGTGGCAGAGGAAGACTATAATAGAAGAAATGGACAGAACCATGAAGGAAATAAACAAACTGGAAGAATCTATCCGCAATAAATCTGGATCACTCAAGTTGGCTCAAACTCGCTTAGAAAACCGAAGATACCGTCCGAACACAGAAATGTGTCGTGACGAGGCAGAGTTAGGACTTGTCGATGAAGTTCTGACACTGAAACAGATTCTCAGAGATCTGTCAAAACAGTTTGATGATGCTAAGACCATGTACAACGCAATGGAGCACCAACTTCTTGTTGTGGAAGATGACATTGCCGGCAAGACCCACGCTTTGAAGACTGATCTTAAGTGCATGGATATGAGGAAGGTATTGAGCATGGACAAAGAAGTTAAAGCCAAGGATAAGGTGCAGCTATCTAAACTTGAAGATGAGTTGCCACCAAAGAAGTAAATATTTGGTAAATGTCACAACTTCTTTGAGCAAAATTCGACAACTGAATGAAGATTCTTGTTTATCTTTTGTAGTTTAGAAGTTATTGAATGTTATTGACTAAATTTTAACAAAATAGTTAAATTTTATTTCTTTCATTAGTTTTCTAATTGCCAATGTAGTAACTGAAATTTTCTGTTTTTTTTTTCTTCGGTGCACACTGCACTTCATTGCATATCTAGTGTTCAAATTGAATTGAGTTTTAGTAAATTTTGTATTCATATGTTCAATATTTTATGAGAAATAAACTAAAGATTATGATTAATTTTGTTGTTTATTGCTGCACGATTTAAAAGGAAGGGTGCAGATTTCTGTCAGTTTCAGTACAATAGAAAAGGTTAGGTTAAGTAAATTACATATGGTTGGATTAGATTCGATGGAAAAATTGAACCAGCCGTCCACAATATGCAATAATTCCTCCGCAAATTTCATATGTGGATTATTCCCATTTGATGTGAACTGACATCATACTTGATGATGTCATATGGTTGATCATATGTGACTACTTCTTTCTTATTGTTCATGTCTTTTTCCATTTTAGGCTTACGCTGCTTTGCTGTTTCTCGACGCAAATGGTGATGACATTGTTATTGGAGGAATGTTTGATTGTTATACATATCACAAATACTCAGAACGGATTTAGGAGCTAAAAGAAACATGAGCTCAGAAAACAGTATGTATAAACTACAAGAATTACAGTTCTACAAGCTGAAGTTTTACGGTATGGAATTGCTTTCTTAATTATTTCTTTATTTGTTGGCCCAATTTTTATGATGGTCAAAAGCTGTTATTTCTTCCAGGGAATTCTTCAGTGTTATCGATACGGTATTTGATTTGCAATAAAAGATTCTGGATTTTCAGTACTTATGTTTTTAAGGGTGATCTATAAATTTTTACAATTTAAGAGCTACACTTTTAAATACGACTGCACTAGCATTGGGTACATTGATTTCAATTTAGATTCACGCTATCTATTCTTGCCTCTTATTTGAAGATCACTTTAATTGGCGCAGTAGATTATGGCAACCGTTGGAAATACACCTCTGCTCATCTTCGAGAAATTCGACTCAGATACTATGGATATAATGATGTATATAGAACAATTTAACTCATTTTCTGAGATGTATGAGCTCTCATCACAGAAAAAGGTAATGATGTTTATATCTTCAATCGGACAGGGTTTATATGTACACTGAGTAATCTTTGTGCACCTGATTTAGTAAAAGACAAGATTTACGAAGAACTTTCTACTAAGATGTTGGAATTTTATGAGTCAAAATCCAATGTACAAGATAGTAGAAAGATATAAATGTCATTCTATCAAACAAACACAATTTCAATCAGCACGAGACTTTGTTATGGCTCTTAAGAAAAAAGGTACGAAGTGTAAATTTGGTGATAATTTAGATGATTGTAATCGGTGTTTATGATCAAATCACACGAAAACTGCTTTTATCAAATTCCAAACTAGATCTAGATAGAGCAATTGAGATCCTTGAGATAGAAGAACAGGTAGAGAGAGATGCCAAATGTTTTAAATCGAATCTAAATATCAGTAATGATTGTTTTTATTTTCAATCGTCACGTCAACCATTATATCAAAAATATGCTTCTCCTCAATCAAGACAGTCATTGGAGAATAAACCAAATTGTAGAAATTGTGGATTGAATCACGCAGAAAACGCTAATTGTCCTGCTAAATTTGCTTATTGCCGATCTTGCAACAGGTTAGGTTACATTGCTAGAGTCTATTTAAGAAGATCACATACGAATAGATCTAAATATAAACCTGATATTCGATCCAATGAACCTGCAACTCAAACAGTACCGGACCTCATATCGGTCTTTGTAGACGATATTTTAACAGTTTTCACCGATCCGACTCAACATGATGGTAAGAACGATGATTTGACAATTCGAACAAAAGTTAATGGAAATACTTTAGACGCTAGCATCCATACAGGTATTGCATTAAGCTTAATATCCATATCGTTATTGACTACGCTTAACCTAATAATTTTGTCCAAACCTCAAGTAACACGGTTACAGTTACTCAATGACACGATATTGGATATAACAGGCACTGTTAGAGTTGTTATCTTTCAATGATGTAATACACACAGTATAATTTCATGTTATACCTCTGAATACGCCTATAACAATATTAGGTAGAGATGGTTTAAATCAGTTAATTCCTAACTGACAACAATTGTTTGTTAGATAAACTATCGATGTACAAACCGAGACGGATATTATAAATTCAGATAATATTTCAGAAACAATGGTAGCACAAGTAGATGATTCTAATTTACAAAATAATGACGATTTAAATAAAGAGTTTAAATAAACAGTTTACAGTTAATGACGATTTAAGCAAAGACAATTGCTACTTCTAGTATCGTCTTTTCCTAAGGTCTTAAATAAGCTTTTAGCCAAAATAACAGCAGTAGAAAATCTTGTCACTTTTTACTCGTCAAATGTGACTACTGATAAGGAAACGACTCATAATGCATCGGAATCGTCAAAGGATTTGTTCAGCTAATTTAAACTTTGCATGCGACTTGTTAGACGAGAGAAATGGCAATACAGCCATAAAAGGTAAACCTCAAAGAGTGTCAAAGTAACCTTAACAAAGTTCTAATAAGGCTAAGAAAACTCAATTAGTAACTACCGAACTGGAGAATACAGTCAAAGTAAATGATTGGTTAAATAAACAAGGTTTTGCTCACAGGTTAATGAATCACAATTTTGACATAAATAGGCCTAAATTACTTCGTTTTATTAACGAAGGTAAAACTGTCGAGGCTATGGAATTATTAAAGCTAATGTGACATGATATTGTTGAAAATTGATTGCTTTAAGATTGAAGAAAATGATATGAACTTGGTTTACCGGCTTGGGTTTAAGGAACAAATCAAATAACAAGTGATCTAACTTTATTAAGAGTAAACATTGTAAAAGTTTGTCTACGTTATGGTTAATAATATATTGACACGATATAAGTTTCAAAGAAAAAGGAGAGAGGAAAAGAAGAGCAAATAATGAGATAATGAATTCGTATTAACTATGGGTTGAAAAGTTGTTTTTAAATGATGTCCTTGAAGTAAATTCAATTGTTTCTTTTATGTAAGATAGTTTTGGTGAAGGAAACATGGTTGTTTTTACTTTTTATGATTCTCTTGGACTAAATTGAAAGCAAGAAAATGTGTGTTTTTTTTTAAATTGGTGATGACCTTGAAGTGTATTTTTGTGTGTTGATAATTATGAGAGAGAAAAAAGGTACTTGGATAAACTGAGATATCTATCAGATTTATGGTAATTTTCATAAACGTACATAATGGTGCTAAATCTGGAGAATAAGTGAGATGTGTTAAAGTGACATATGTGTTTGCATGATTTTGGTAATGACATTTCTACTCTTTCGGTGATGGACATTAGCAAAAGTTATTTTGTGTGTACTCCACTCAGTCTTCTGTTCTGTAGGAAGGAGGGGTGGATTATGTGAACTGACATCATACTTGATGACGTCATATGGTTGATCATATGTGACTACTCCTTTATAATTGTTCATGTCTTTTTCCTTTTTAGGTCTATTGCTGTTTTGCTGTTTTTGGACACAAATGTTAATGACGTTATTATTGGAGGAATGTTTGATTGTTGTACATACCACAAATACTCAGAACGGATTTAGGAGCAAAAAGAAATATGAGCTCAGAAAACAGTATGTATATACTATAGGAATTACAGTTCTACAAGCTGGAGTTTTACGGTATGGAATTGCTTTCTTAATTATTTCTTTTCTGTTTGTCCAATTTTTATGATGGTCAGAAGCTGTACTTTCCAATAGATGAGGACCTATTTCTTCCAGGAAATTCTTCAGTGTTATCGATATTTGATTTGAAATAAAAGATTCTAGATTTTCAGTACTTATGTTTTTTAAGGGTGATCTACAATTTAAGAGTTACACTTTTAAGTACGACTGCATTAGCATAGGGTACATTGATTTCAATTTAGATTCACGCTATCTATTCTTGACTCTTATCATTGTTATTGTATTGTTTGGATTACTAACAGATGCTGTCCTGTATTCAGCAAGTCAAAAGGCGCGGAGGTAATAAAGGGTGTTTTACCGAATAAAATCAGATTACCCTATTTTCCAACGATGTGACCAATCCCTAAACTTTCTATGCCACCTGAAAATTGAGGAACTACATCAAACTGAGTTTAATTTTAGGGTTGTATACATGCTACTAAGAAGTATGGGTGATCATTTCCGTAAGTGTATTGCAAGCTCACCGAGCCATTGGAAATCTTACGGAAAACTCAGATACTATATGGCTTACGTTTTATCCATACAATAGACATACTGACAAACAGAAGTTCATGAATTGGATTCGACTCCTTACCCAATTTCATTTGTTTTGAAAGAACGCGAGTTTCACCTCACTGACTAGTTATGTTTCTTTCAGCAACTTCAGATTTGGATTAGATTGTTTCATATTCTCTCTACCGACTCCATTTGAATTTAATGAGATATACAGATTATGTAAATAATCATAAAACGGGACTTGAATTCTGATATATTGCAAGAATATGCTTTCTAATGTAGTTCGGTCGTGGGTATACGTAATAAATCTAGAATACAATTACGTCTGGAATTCTATTACATCCACAGGACTGCAATACATTAGTTAGCATGTTTTAACATTTCAGCGATCTAGGCAAGGAAGATAATGGGTAAATCTGGGGAAGAATATGCCCTAAATTTCAACTCGTTGTGTGTATACAGTCAACGTTGAGCTACGTTAATATCCAGCTATATTGTTTTTATAGCGTCATCGCAAATAAGGAATTAAAATGAAGTTCTATTTCAAGCTTAACGATAGTGTTAAAGAAATACACGAAAAGCTAGACTTAGTTATGGTGATGCGGCAGTGACTCTTACACTGATTTAGCAGAGGTTTGAACGATTTCGTATATGTTGTGAGTCATTGAAGATCAGGGGAAAAAACGGAGCATCCTTCAATACGTAAAACGATTATGAAACTGTTGAAAATGTGAGTAAAATGACTCGACGAAACATGCCATTGACTACTAGACAATTGCTGAGGATCTGATTGTCTCTACACTCGTTGCAGTGCATGTTAACAACAGTTTTTAACATGGGGTGAATGAATGCAAAATTTTATCTTTGTTATCGCTTCTACTGAGGGAAATTTTATCCGACAAAAAACGCGTGTTCAGATTCCAAAAATTCATCAAACTTCGCATCTATGATTTGTAGCTATTTCTGAGATGTAAAATAATATTAAAAGAAAAGGTTTCGATTCTCCAGATGTTAAGACAAGAACTTCAGCACAACTGGGGATACTAAAAATACAACATTGTTTCAACGAAAAATTAGAATGACTTGATGTGGTATTGAGATACTGGGAAAATAGCTTGCAGGGAATTAATTGTAACTTGTATTTTACTTCAATATTTTTAAGTACAGACATTCACAGTACTTTCTAATTGAATGTCACATGTCTTCCAATTGCTCTATTTACAGTAGAAATTAATGTATATGTGTTAAAAAAAAAGAATTGTCGATTGGTCATTTAGAATTGAAAATTTACCTCCATATCCTGTACAGCAAGCAATGGTAATCCAAGCCAATCCAAGGGCCCAAGCTGTATGGCTGAGTGATACATACGCAGAGGAAGTAATTTTATCCAACGTCTCATTGTATAAACCAAAGACAAGGCTAAGTAAAGATCCAGATGCTAACAACCAGCCCACAATTGCTACAATCTGCAAAAGAAAACGACAAGAGATGTAAAACCACCGTTTATATTCAGGAACATTTTAAAAATATTTAAAAAAAAGGAAAAGCAGTCACATAAGTGTGGATATTTTACTTTGTATTCGTCTGATGGTAAAATGCTTTTAAAATAATGCTCCGTTTTAAATTTTAAAATTGTCTCTTGCACACTACCAATTAGTGGACTTTGATGACTTACTTATTTTTTTTTTAAGATTTGAATACTTTTTTACTATTATATCAAAACACTCTGTAAGTTGTTCTAGCCAAGAAGAAAATGCACTGACTGAAACCACAGGAACAGAACTACTTTTTCGTGAGCTACGAAGAATATACTTGTATTAAATTCGTAACTCTACTCCATATATTCTATGGAAAAGTTGGGTGAGAAAATGAGTACGCCGCATTTTCTTCAGAGTGATCAAAAGCAGTGTTTAAAAAAAATACATTTACCGAGACTCCAAGAACTCAAAAAGAGTTTAAAACTTATTTTCAGAAATTAAAAATAGATTTCGCACATTTCTGGTGCCTATTACTAATACTTTTAAAGCACGAAAATCAGAAAAATTAACAAAAGTTGTGTTCCAAAGTGTAAAATAAGGGCATTATTTTTTACAGTGTAACCCCTTAGTATATTTGTGTTCATTACAATTAAGGAAATACCAATTTCAAAACTGCTCTATATCTTGGATGGGGACAATTGCATAATAGGATAATTTTAGCATTAGTGTGGAAGGAGAGCTGCTATCCAGTTATTTTTTGATGTCTGATAGTGCTATTAAAGGCTTCACACAAATGTTGTCGAAACATAAACTCCTGGAACTCAGTTGTGGTGTGTCAGAGGAAGAGTACTCGCTTTGTATCCCAAGCTCAGTCATAAGCAAACGTAAGAAAAATCTAAAATAGTACCTTGAATTGAGTCTGGGCTGATCCATTTCCCATTCCTTTATTCAGGAATTAACTAAAATGAGTGACATCACGGCCTGTAGCGTTAAGATATTATAGAAGCCACATGTAAAGTTTAAAATATGACAAAACTGAATTCAATCTGAGACCCCACCAGAAAAATGTGCAAGAATTTGCGGTTGTCATTGATGTTATATCTTGTAGTAACTGTAATGCAAATCTTAACGTTTCTCTTGAATGTAGCGGATCGATTGAACTTTCTGGGATGCTGCTTATGGAAGACAAAAGCAAATTGTCACATTTTATTTCCAACATTACAGTACTCGACATTTCTAATGCCGGCCGAGATGAACATGTGGTCTGAGGCGTTAGGTCAGGGATCATCAGCTCCTGACTTCGAATCCCGGGTCTAGAGTATGGATTTTGTTCATTTCAAAACTTGACAGGCTTACAGAATCACGGTATGCCGAAGTCATTAGTTAGTAAAGTGGTCTAGAAATAGAAAGCATAAAAAGCAATTGTGAAAAATAAGTCAAATTTGACACAACGATTTTCCTCAAAACAGAATCTGACGAGAATTTATGAGTAGAAACGTTGTGTGGAAAAAATGGAATACAAATAGCAAGTATATAAGAGTAGGTATAGTTTGACCATCAAAGAGACAAAAATAAAGCGTAGAAAGTATAAAAAAAACTTTAGTTAATATGGGTGAAATATTGAGATCTTCAAGCAATAGATATGTGAATGTGATAATATGAAACCTTATTCGATACACTTCACGGTAAGTACGTGGGGCGAAACACATGTTATATCTGAGTTCACAAAAGTAATTGGAAATAAATTTGAAAATGTGTTTAGTGATACAGTAAGTTTCAGTCAAATGTAATTGTTATCTTCTGTAATCAAATGATTTGATACATTCATCTTCTTCTTGGTATTCTTACCCTGTTCATTTTAATCCTGTTGTTCTTCTTACACAACAGCCATCCAATGCACATTCCTACCAAATAAGGGCTTATCCTTGACCAGGGCTTAGCATAGACTAGATCAAAGTTAGCCAATTGTTCCTCCAAGCTGTGGAAAAGAAAACAATATAATTGACAAGTCGTAAGTGTAGTGGCTTACGATTTTTCCATTATATCCATCAATTGATTAATATTTTAAAGATCAAAACATCGATATCCAAAAAATCGAAAGACAATGGAGTGAATATTGCTATTGAACAATATTTCGATATATTCGATATTAAATTTCCATAGCCTTTTTAATATACACGGTATTCAATTTCAATTTTTTAAATATAAGCGATATTCTATATATACGTATATATATATATTCTGTTGTTATATTTTCAGTTCTCGGTTGTCAAAAAACAGAACGCGAAAATATATAACAAATTTATACTGTTATACTATACCACAATAAGTAAATATACTAAAATGAATCGTAAAATTAAGGAAAGAAAGTAAAACAAAGATTCAAAGTTCAGTTCGTACGACTTCCAGGAAATATTTCCTTACCTTGGTTTTTGGTCGTGTATATATGAACTATATGCAGTTCCAACGGAACAACCTACAAGGGCCAATGGAACGATAGTTGCTGCTAGGGCGAGATGGCTGAAAATATTTTTTAAAAAAGTAACATTAGTTGTAATGAAATGAATTTAGGGCAGAATTGAATAGAGGTAATGATTAAAATTACGTGTATGGCAATTTGCTAAAAAGGGAAATAATGAATTATATTAAAAGTTGTATCTATTATAGCTGTCCAAATTAACAAATACTCCGTCATCAAATTAAAATATTAAAATTTATTGAAATTATGAACAAAACGATATACAAAATCTGATAATAAAATTCCAACTTAGCTGTAGTTGTTTTGCACGATATTACTGAGTAAGTACTGTGATGATCTTCAAAATAATACCATTAGAATTATATCAAGATTTACGTTGCATTTTCTATTTCCCTTTATAAAGTGGTGTTTAAAACTTCTATTGTCTTTTCCTGAAAGAAGCCAACAGTGTTAAATCTGTTTTCTTCAGTGGTCAACAATGAAAAGAACAGAAGTCTGCTCACGCCAACGTCTGACGGAATAAGAAAATCACACAATACTATTTCCTCACTAAAACTGTCGATTATATAATGTAATTGTTACAAACTCAATGAGAAAGAGAAATTACAACACTCTGAGATTTTAAACGTTGCTGAATACAGACACAAAGCCTCTGTTATTGATGTAGAAATTTAAGGTACTACGTCACAAACGCAATATGGTAATTTTGTACCCTACAACCGATATTGATTCGCAACGTCAAGTTCGAGAACTTTATTGTCAGACCTTGCAATATTCAAATATATTTTTAGTCACTGTTTACTTAAATATTGATACTAACTGGAGAGGTGTGTATGGATAGAAAGACGTCAATGTCGCAACAATTTTATAGATCACAGTTCTTACAACATAGCTGTTTTACTGTTTCAAAATGGGATGAACTGCTCGTTAAATGGCAATCGAAGTAATTCAACAAGGATTGAATCCCTGTTAAGTCCCTGAAATAATGCATATCTTCTGTGTAATTCTGTGTACTTGTGTAATTTTCGTGAAACAGCTTATATAAAAGAAAACACTAAAGCGTAACTTGTGTGCAAAAGGGTAGAAGAGTCTTCTTTAACATATTTTCTGGGATATTGTGTTTGGTTCTTATAAATAGTGTGTACTTCTCTCCACCTTGAATACGGATTTTCTTCTACATGTTCTGCTTAGCACATGTGATTTAATTCTTTTTTTATATATATAAATATATGACATATTGGCAAATTAAGTGAGAGAAATGTGCTCCTTAAACGAAGGTAATTTTAAGTGATCAGTAGATGAAGACAAACAAGCACATTGAATTTTCATCCAAAAATAGTGGACAAGCCACATTTCCATTCCACTTTACTTGCATTTCTTACCAGATATTCAGACTGCTTCACGAATCATGTAGAATATTTATCATGATCCTGCAATTACTGCAACTGGTTTAGTGGATACTAACATCTTCACTTGTCATTGTTATTATTCACTTGAATTTATTTAAGTTTCGTATCTTTCCTGTAGCGACAATAATGTACTAAGTGTATCTTATATTTGAGAAAATAAATTTCTCATGAGCACAATTTATCAAAAAAGGACTAAGTCGAGCAAGTCACATATTGAAAGTACTATTCTAGCATTTCTCTGTTAGAATATGTGGCGTGGGTAGTATTTGAGCCGAATCTTGCCTTCTGAGTACCTACCAATTTTACCTTGCTGTCATAATATCTGTCATCAACTGTGGAATTGATGAAAAGAATAAAACAGGAGTTATATAAATCAAATTTAATTAGAATATTTCTTCTGCCTGCGACTAGTTAATTTCTCATGATAAAATAGTGCAAGAAACTTATTGTCAATATACACGAATTATAGAACTACTGTAGTTTAAAATATACAAATGGAAAAATATATGTATGAGAACGTGGAACACGTATTGACTTGCTCTTATAATTTTGAATAATCGCCTCATATTGATGTCTAGATCGCAAGATAGAAACACTACAAAAACAACGCAGTGAATACATGATCTCTTAAAGACTCTTTTTGTCTTCAAGTCTCTAACTATGTAAGCAGACAATCAATGAATTAGGGTTGCAATCAATTTAATTCTATATCTATACTAAAATTACAGTAGCATTTAAGACATATAGCTTTGCTTTATTTTTCAAAATGGCGTCCGTAGCACAGTATGCACGAGTGTTGATATTTGATATGTTGTTACTGGCTACTAGTACTACACATATGCGAAGTATCTTCTTTTAGGGAATTGTTTCCAGGTAGTTTTTTTTTTACCTAATATGACTGGACTATGTCTTTAGTTGAATAAGTTCCAATTCATGAATATGTCATTAGAAAATATAAAATTTTACCTCTCCTTCCCTTGGATTGTTTAGAATAGCAGTCATCAAGAAACTAAAACCATCAAGAGCAATGGAATTTATGTGTAGCTTTTAGCGATTACATGAGATCATTACATGAGAGCAAATATATCATTTATAAGAAAATTGTGGCTTGTTATCGCTATTTCTCAGTTCGTTCTATCAGTAGGCCTATATATAGATATTATTACTGATGAAACGCAATTTTCAAGAACGTTGAGGTGCATAGTAGTTATTGCTAAAATTCATTTTTCAACATTTCCTTCGTATACGTCACATAACTTACTTGACAGCAAGGATTAGAATAGGAACTCCAAACACAAAGAACTGAGTATCTAGAGATAAATACCAACTCCATTTCATGCACTGAAAACAAAAGAAACAAGATTATAAGCATTTGTAACAAGTAATTGCTGTATTGTTTGAAATAACTAAAATTGTAATTTGCGTGTAATAGACACATGCCTTTAAATTACAGTAGACTCGTGATTATCTCCGAGTTAATTCAGACCGAGACTACCTCGGACATAAATAAATCGGATAATAAGGAGACCTGCTATTAATAAGTTACAAAACTTGACAATAACTAGCTGCATTAATATGAAGTCAGTGCTAATTTAATACGTACAGTACATTACAAAACAATACATATGTAATTATACTAGAGAGATAAACAACAGATTTCGTAAATTAATATTTGTTACAAAACTCTTTTATTGATTTTTGCGTAAATTTTCACACTGACACTCAACTGTCAGCAAGCACGAGGTGCACTAGGTCAGAAAGCTCGAAGTTTCGCGAAGGTGTACTAGATCAATCGTGCGCATCGGCTCGGTTAATTAGGAATCTACTGTCTATAAATTACATAATCCAGGAAAACATGTCTGATAAGTCTTAAGGCTTTTCCGAACTCAATGACCCTTGGTTCCGTTTCCTTATGCTACGTCCTGTTCAATTGTTTTTCTTATACACACTTATCCGAATTAAATCAGTATTTTAAATTTACAGATGTCACTTGAATCTGAAAACAGTTGAAAACTATCCGCGCGTAGTGCACTGCAGTAACTAATAAGCAGAAGGTGAAGTGAAGAATCAAATCAAATTTAAAAGTGGATCAGGACAAATGTAGAATTAATAGAATTATCTCTACCTGTAGGAATTCGACATTATAATTGAATAACAGTAGAAAAAGACGAAACATTATTCGAACAATGCTCGTAACCGCAACTTATTCTGGACGTTTGTGGAAGATACGCACTTTATGAAGTACTTTTACTACCCAATTACCTTTGTAATAGTTTTTCAATGACATGTTAATTTTGCTTTCGAAAATCATTTTCTAGAAACAGTTTGCAAGCTTTTTTGAAAGCAAAGAACGTTACTTTGTTATTCACTTTAATGCTTCTGTAATCAAAGACGTAATTCTTTATATTAGCCACTTCTGTTAGAGAGCATTAAATGTACTTCCAATGTTGATATTTACATTATTTCGGATGCGTACAATGCAGAATGTGATGCAAAATCAAGGATTGATGTGTGCAAGGCCAGACATATGTTCTTGCTTCAAAAATGTGTCCTTACTATCAAGCCTCCATTGATTTTCCGTCATATTATGCATTGTACACATCAGAAAAAATAAAATAACAAGCCTGGAACAACATCGTATTTTAGGCCATATAATAGAAGTAGCTAATATGAAGAATTGCCCTTTATAATATACCGTCACCTGCTTGCAGACAGTGCTTAAGGCAACAGTTAAAGAGAATTTAGTTTTGAGAATTCATTTTGCGTGTATTTTATACGAGACGTATTAAAAACAATGCATTAACTAGATATGTGCTCAGACATTAGGTACATTAACATTAGGAAGTTTATGATCTATTCGTTACTTCCTGAGGAAACTAGTCAGTTGAAACGTCACCTGATCTGGCAGTGCTTCAGAATTCTTTAATTGCTGAACTGCGCAGGTTATATCTTCCAAGTAGCACCATATATTATTAAAACACCCTGCTATTATGCATTAAGTGTGTCCATTAGTACGAAAGACATTTTCAGGGACATTATCAAAGACACTTTCATATTGGTAGAGAAGGTCCTTTTGTATGACTAGGTTAATCACATAGGATCTACCTCCACTAAAACTATTGTTATGGAGTTACCTCTAAACTGTTGCGTATACACCTGAATTTTCTTCTTTCGATTATTTCAAGATTTGAAACAAAAAATCAAAGAAATAATTCTTTGATTAATAGTAATGAACTGTTCTGTCAGAACAACTTTAAAATTGATTAAATCGATGCAAAGTATAAGAAAATACGGAGTTATGTCAAATTTTAATGATTCATATAAAATTTTAACGGTTCTTTACAGTATACTGATCACCGACAACAGTCTGGCATCGAGCCTCTGCTGAACATTTGTTCCGTAATATAGTAGAGCACAATCTTGTTGGAAATAACAGAGGAAAATGCAGTCAGTAGGAAAGGGAACGCTGTTTCGTGGAGCATTTCGAGATAGCGCTGAACATTGAGAGTATCGTCGATGAATACGGATGTGGATTTCATACCACATTATAACGTTTACATAAACACGACTTTGCATGTTTCAATATTCCTAACGTTCCTGTCACTTCAGTTCTTGTGGTTAAGACCGTTAACCTCGCCACTGATAGAGACATTAGCATCGTCATTGAATTGGATTGAATTTTATTTGTAGCCTTTAGGCATCTAAAGCTCAGCCCGGGATAGGAGAGAGGAAAAGATTTGGAATATGTCAGCTAGGGCCTATGTTAAATGTGCCATCCCGGCATTTGCCTGGTGTGACTGAGAAAACAACCTGGAAAAACTTCAGTCAGGATGGTCGGTCGCTGGGATCGAACTCACGACCTCCCGAATACTACGGCAACGCTCTACTATTGAGCGAAGGAGGCTCGTCATTGAATAAGCTGTCCTGTGCGAATGAGCGATTTCATTGATGTCGGTCTAAAGCCCAGGTGCATAACTCGAAATGTCTATAAGGTATCAGTGTCTTATAGTTTCTGCTATTAATGAATCTCGAATTGGTGTTATTTATTGGTACAAAATATCCATAACGTGGATGATTGCCTAGTATCAATTCTGCTTAGAAATGTCATGTACTGAATTGTGGACTACTGGCAAACGACGTCGAAACCATTGTTTAAGCTCCCTCGTCGGTTGCAGTTTTTACGCAAGCGTTACGTGGCGTAAACTCTCTTTACGTTTTTACTGATAACAGATTTCTCATAGTATCTCTGGAAAATAATGTAGTCGAGCAACAAAGTGATCTACCAATTACCGTATGTTCTTTTTACCCGTACATGTCCTCTATCTCTAATAAAGTACGTCCGGGTGGATTTTCCTTCAAAGGAAACTTGTCCGGGTTTTCTAAAATCATCATCTAAAAAAGAAGTTAAACACTCTAGGTTCCTTCATGCTCACTCACGATGACTGCATTTATTCTCGAGCATGTTTCCAGTTATACACGCTCAACGTTACTATATATTTCTATCGACAGAAGAAAGCCTGCTGACGAAACATCACTTGGTATTGTGGACCCTGATTTACATTTTTCGCCCTTGCACTATAATTTTAAAAAGTAAACTTGGTCAAGTAAAATGGTGTATAAAGGCATCTGCGGTGTAGGTAAATCTATTATTCTTGTATTATTTAAATAATAATAATAATAATAAAATGTTTTAGAAAAAGGTTCTCTTTTTACTTACGAAATATAGTAACGTGATTATTTAGTAAGCATGAAGAAACTCGCTTTTATTTTTATTTTTACAGGACTTATTTTTCTTGCTTCAGTGAGCCAATGCGAAAAGGAATTATTTCATCTTTCAATTTTCCTTCAAAAGGTTTCTTTCTCACTCATTTTCAATTTCTGGAAATTTAACCCTTTAAGAACAGCTTTACAGATTCCACACGTTCCAACCTGTTTCATCTAATTAGCTGTGTCGTATAGTCTATATAAACATACAGTCGTTTCAAACAAAGTTTCTTCATATTGAGACACTCGATATATAATTTTGATCTTTGGTTAAAATAATTTTAGTGCTTAAACATTGACACTTCTCGTTGAAACACAAGATTTTGAATACCATTCAGTTTCCTTTTTTAAGTAAACAATAGAATACTTTAGATCTTAAGGGCATATTGCTATAGATACATAGATAGACGGACATACAAAACAAAAACAAATTCAATATCTAAAAGTAAGCAATGGAAGAATGTTATCAATACAAGACAATACTGTAAAAGTAACAAAAATCAAAATGTTTGTGCTAATAGCTAAAGTATCATAAAAATAAGTGAAACAATTACCATTTCGTCTACAGGGTAAAAGTTGTTAATAAACAAGACGTTTCTCCACCAGTATTTAGGGCAGTTGTCATGGTTGTCTGTCACTGGTTCAAACACAGAGTTTTCATGAGAAAACTTTGTACAAAGCTCTACGAGTGCAAGAGCAAATAAGTAAGGTGGTGTTAACCTGTAAAATAAAACATATTACTTTAGAAACAACCTCAAAAGGTCTATTGAGAGGATTAGAAGGAAAATTATACAAATTCACCAATGGCGTTATTAATTTCGAGAAACGTTTTCATGTGAATCCTTCTATACACAATGAACTTTCGCGTGTCGCTGTGCAAAATACGGATAATTCGTATCATATTAGCTTAATTCTATTGTCTAAAATATTACTTATAATCGTCTCCCTCTAGGTCCCTCAATTATTATTCTTGATCTTACCGATTAAAATTTATTCAAATCAAACCATAACAGATTTAGCGTTCAAAATTCTAAAATTCTCTTCGAAGATATAAACTAGACCACTTCAAAGTAGTTTACAAGTATTTCAAAAGATGTTCAGAGTTCAGTGAACTCTGTCATTCACTGAGAGCACCGAACTCAGAGATAGTATAATAACTAAACTACATTGCTCACTGAGATTTCTCTGCTTTACCCACGTTCAAGCTTAATTTAGAAATTCCATTTCCATGTAGTTGAGAAAAGTTCTTTAATCAAATTTCGGTTTTCAACCAAGATTGTGCCATGTTTTAAGAATTAATCTTACAGGAATTTTAATTTCTCTGACTCCTTTTACCACATCACCTACTTCTAAGAATGGGACCTATAGTTTGTTTTCTTAAAGTGTACTTAACGCCCCCCCCCCCCCTACTGGACTGAGTCAGGAACTAAGCGAACACTATACAAATCAGGAAAGAAAAATGTGTACACCTGCCTGTGAATTGCAAAGGAAATTGCAAAAGGTGGTAAATTTATTTTAATGGAATCTTGTTCAGTAATACAATTTTACTCGCAAACTTTTCTTTCTTTCAAATGCTTGTAGCAATTTTGCGTAAGTCAGAAGAGTCATATCTCGTTACCTTGGTGAACCATTCAAAACATTTTTTGTCTGAACGTTACATTTAGATAATGTTGCTAAAAAGAACCTCGAGTAAAGAGAACCCTAATATTTAATAAGCTGGGCAAGCAAGAATTGGCAATGAGACAATCTGAAGTTCGAAGTATTCAGTACATTTGAACGTTTCTATAACTCCACCTGTAAAGAATATCCTTCTAATTGAGGAATGCTACATAAAGAGAGGAAATAATAAATAAATATTTTACCTTTACAGCCGAACTATGTTTTAATTATCTATATTTATATAATACTAGCTGATTAGCCGACAACCCAATCTTCTATTAGATAGGAAAACCATCTAGAATGTTCTGCAGAGTTTTTTTCCGTTCTATTCGACTAAACTTGGGCTTAGATGTCGTCGAGATTGTCCCCAGTCAGCTTAGCGCCCCCCAAAACTATGGATTCGACACTAATATCATAATAGACTAAATCTTACTATTTAGTCTATGCAAATCGTTTTCGATTATTTTTGCATGTCACCCTTTTGCCACCCTCACCGTAGGGATGCTAGGGGTGTCTGGTAGAGCGCTCAGCTCTGGTGCTAGGGGTCGTCGGATCGATTCCTGCTTATGCCATGTGGGCTTTGTGGTGGACAAACACCGTGTGCGTGGGTTTCCTCCCACTTTCTTCATTCCACCAATTCATCCCATCATCATCCATACGGTCTGAGCCATAGTTGCCTAAAGGCCTTAAAATAAATTCAGATTCCTACAAAGAGCGTTGGCCGTGTCAACCATCGCTAAGTGGTGGGATTGTGCATTATTTCTTTTGCGCCTTGCACTGATCTAGTCACTTGGCTACAGAGAATTAACAACACAATCTCCGAATTTATACTAAATAAATTACTACAGTGAAACTATCCTTCCTATTTTCTCGGTAACATCGTTGTGTGAGAGCGAATAACCACATCTGAGTGGCAAGCGGACGTTCCAATTTACCAAACCTTACTTTATTTGCACTCACCTAACAAATCTGTATCCCAGTATTCCAAGGTATTGAAGACAGTCATTGAATACTCCTCTCACAGAAGTGATTTTATCAGCAACGCCTCGCTGTGCAGTTCGAAAGTAGAGGTATGATACAAGAAGGCCACTGAGAGATAAAATATTAACATATATTACGATTAAAATTCTTTTAAATGTCTCACTTGCGGTTAGTAATCCAAGTTTATTTAATTAATTTAACAAATACAATTAAAAAGGCATCTCTGGTGTTGTTACATTACTAAGTTTAGATTTATCTTAGTTAGGTCTAGTGTTGACGTTTAGAAGTAAAACGTATTAGTGAAATGCAGTGAGTTTTCATATTGACATTTCAAAAGATATTCTGATCCAACGCTTTGTAATAATCATTTAATGTAATTGTTTATTACAAAATTATTTGCTTCTCATGTGATTCTCATCTTCTAATAAAATAATATACAATTAATCATTAAGAGAAAAAATTAAACAAACGTATTTTCTAAAGATTTCACAGGACATACCGTACTTAACACATAAAATACTAATGTTAAAACATTCAATTAATGCCAATATCATCAGTAGAAATATTTATTGTTTTTGTCTATAAATCAGTTTCTCTAAAGATCCCCACTCGTATTCTGAATTTATCCCAATATTTAGCCCTAGAAGTATAAAATAAGATTTGTTTTCTATTTTCATCTCATTTCAGATAATTTGTTTTACTTTCGGAAACATCTTCCCGTCTTTCATTTGATTTATAATATAAAATGTAGAAAACTCTGTGACGCGGAGTAGGTTCAAACTTTCCTCATACTGACCAATCTAAATGAGACTTTTATTCTGCTAATATTGGGATGGTACCTATCACAGAGACCATGTTAGCCTTGTTCACCTATCCTTTTGCTGTGGAGCATGTAAGTGGAGTGTGAAACGCGCAAAGAGGCTACATCGCAGAAAACTAGGGTTCGATTTCTGCTGTAGAAACTTTCTTTCTCCTTTTCTATGCTAGCCACACTACTTCTTGATACAATCTAAATAATCTAAAAGTGTCTAAAGCTGCAGCAATTTTCCTTCATTATTTTGTAAGAATCTTTTTTAAAAAATGTATATAGAAAATGATTAGTGTACCGGAAAATTATCAAATATACACACAAAGTGATGGAGTGGTGATCGGAAGTAAGAAAGTGATCAAAAGTAGTGTCTAGTGTACACTCCTTCCATACACACATTCAATGTACTTTCTTAACATATTTAGCACTTTTACTTATCATTATTTTGATATACTCACGCACATTAAATTAAACATTATTTAAGAGTTTCTAAATAAAGGATATTTTGCATCTGTTACGGTATTATTAATTTTTTATTGTTAGTTTATGTATAGGTTTTAGGCAATTCTGGCACAGACCATAACTGTTGTTAGGGGTTTTATTTTATCTTTTGGGAATAATCATTCTTTCGCAGTTTTAATTGATACTTCACATATTGCCAATTACGTTAAACAATTGATCACGAAAAACGGTAGTTCTTCGAGTGACGCTAAGCAACGAGTCTGTTAGCGGCACTCACATATATACATCTAGCTTCGGATCTAGCAAACCATAAGCCCGATTTTGATGCTTGAACTTGCATTTGAAAGCTCTTTGCTATACTAATACACATAAAGTAAAATATGGATCGGTAGGACCTCCGTGGGACCCCCTAGGGCGGTTCTAAAAAAATAATCAGGGTTTCACATTTCTGGCAATAGCACTTACCACATACCATATAGACAGCGGAAGCTTACGGAATTATAATCTACGCTTCAATACCTTTCAAACGGTGTATCACACGTCAAAATCTGTGAAGGGGTTCAAAAGTTATGATCTTTTTAGCCCAATCACAGAATTTTCTCGAATGTTAGAAAAGGACCTCAGTCATTCTGTATGCCATTTTGCTTTAGCCCAAAGTGGTTGGTACCGGGAGTTTTGAGGGTCAATTGCGGGCCCCAACAAGTTGGAGTAAATCGACGCCTATTTTGTTGATAGGAGTTACCATTTTCGAGATACGACCAAAAATCGGTCTTTTGTATGAAGACTATGCACTTTTTTTTAATAGCAAGCCTTACAAAATAAGTGATATCAGTATAAAAGCCTTTCGGAGTAAAGACAAGAGTGACAAAAAAAAGTCTACTCACAAAAGAAGTGATATTCATTTTGCGAGTTACTTTCTTTGTGTCACTATGGCGGAAGGATACTAAATCTCCTCATTTATTAAAAAGGAAAAACTTCCGTCATAGTGACACAAAGAAAGTAAGTCGCAAAATGGATATCACTTCTTTTTTTGAGTAGAATTCTTGCGTCACTCTTGTCTTTACCCAGAAGGGTTCTTTTTACTGATACGTTATTCTACTTAATTGGCTTCGTTAAATGAATCAAAAGTGAATAAAACATAATTGATTGCTTCAAATTTAAAATTAATTCATAGTCTAAAATATGTTATTTTCTAAGCAAAATTTAATACCTTTTTCTGGTTGTTGCTGGTACTATTGTACTATTAGTTTGCAAGAAAGAATATGTAATTGGTTACCTGATATAAAAGAAAGTATCCACAGCAAACGGGGCGCTGATTATCATTTGCAAAAGAATATTCTTTTCGGACATGTCTCGAAATACTGTGTTACCTGTAACATGAAAGAACAAATATTATTCAGAATTAGTTTCGCGAAGTAACATCTATTGCTAGACGAAAAACGTATAAGTTGTTTTCGAACATTAATACAAGATATCTAAATACATAATAATTATGTGCATACATTAGAAGACTATTAAAATGACATATTCACTCTTGATACGGTTGTAAACAGAACACTGTATTCATAACTTAGTGTCATGAAATTACGAATTTGCATTTCCTTTTCTTAGAAATATTATTTAAAAGAAGATCACTCATGATTGCGTAGTTGATATGCTCACTGACAAGGGAAGTCCGTTAAGTGGTGAGAGCTAGATTTTTGTGAAAATAAGTTTCCTGACTAATTTCGGGTCGCTGATTATCATGGTGACAGTCACACCTTTTGAAAATGTGTTGTTTACACGGTACGCTTTGGTAAACGTGTCACGCGGAGCCTTAAAGATGGTTAAAGTGTTGTATATTCTGAATGCATGTTCTGTTACCGCTCAGAGAAGATGGAAATCAAAGCAAAACGACACTTGTTGGGTGCACAGTAACGTGCCAAACAACTGAAGCTTATGTACGAACAAACGTCTAAGTAACAAATTATTAGCTGTATTGAGAAAAACGGGAAAGAAGTTGAAACTTCTCCGCAGAGCGGTGCGGCACGAGGTCACTTAGACTTTTGTTCAATCAATCCAACACACTGTTTAAAACTGCTACTTTTTCGGAGCAGTGATAGCAGTAACTGCTATTTTAATATATATGTTAAAATAGCAGTTAAATAGAAGTTTAGGAAAAACCTTTCTAAATGGAAGTTATTTGTTCCCAACGTAAAAAACAGTATAAATGCACTATTTTAGATGAACTTAATTATCTACAGCTTGTTATCGGAATAGTAGAGTGATAGACTACCGTTAGGACTTGGTAGACTAGTTCAACTGTCGGAAAACTATTGTCGGAGAGCTTTTATAGATTCGGTTACATCTTCCTGAATAATTAGTACAAATATGATTAAAAGTTAATAGTTAGTTAAAATTCCTTCGGATATAAATGAGAACTATATGACAGCACAAACGAGCACACCAATAAAAACACGTAGTACGTAATAATTGCTTTGGATTAAATTTATTTATGAGTTAGGTAGAAGATAAGGAAAGTATCAGTCAGAGGTTTGTTTACCGTAACATCAATGTTCGATTTACACAATTTCCAAAGAGGGAGGAGAATGAGTAAGATATGTACTGTACGGTATTTTGGGATCTTCCATATACCAGACTGGATGTATATATCTGTCAACAAGGAGATTTGGACAAAGATTTGTCAGATCAGAGATCAGAGAAGATTGGACAAAGAGGGGATTTCCCAACCATCCTATACTACAAATAGAACACTGCATAACACCGCGGCACACCCCTGGTGAATCTGAAGCAGACCCTGAGAAACTTCGGCCACGGGCTTCAAAATCGAATATTTTATTTATGGGCTTCAGGTTTCTAAGACTTGGGCCAAGATAGGGAAGGGGAAAAGATGCGAAAAGGTGTCAGCCAGGGTATGTTGAAGGTACCATCCGCCATGGTCCTGGTGTGACAGGAAAATCCCTGAAAAATTCAGTCAGGACGGTCGGCCACTAGGATTGAACCTACGATCTCCCAAATACTAAACCAACGCTCTACCACTGAGCTGCGGGTTTCAAATAAATGACCTATCCGAAGGCTGCGATATTACCGCAGCACACAAAATATTATTATATGGTATAATGAAAGGAAACATTAGGAAAGTACTGTCCTATTTGTTTCTGCTGGTAACTGACAGACAAAGAAAATGACGACTCGTTCGGGATAGCACGTATCGCCTTAGAATTCAACACCAGACCAACTATTACCGTTGTCGTGAATTAGAGTGAATCGTATGGTGAATTCACTTAACCTAACCTAATTTAACCAAGAGTTGGTGATTTATATAATTTTAAAATGCGTATGTGTACAAAAAAGAAAGTTATTTCCTTTTTGCAAAAAAAAACATCACCTCGCCGAGAATAGAACCCGGGTCACAGCATAAGTAGTGCGATGCAATAGCCACATCGCCAAGCGGGCACTTGCTAGCGGAGGCTTGTCAATGTTATTTGTGGAGAACTGCTTCATTACTAGGCCATGAGTAAATCATGTGGTGTTACGCGGTCGATATATCCTCCAAGAATGACTCCTAGAAGTCGAAAATGAAGTAACAGCTTGCACCTGCTTCTTTTCATCGGTGTGCTGTTGTTAATACTCTCCGCGAAATTTGGAGAAAAGTAGCAGTAGAAGTTTGGTACTTTTAATCGCTCGTAGCAGTGATAGTAATTTTCACCAAAGTAGCATTAAAAAATATCTGCTTCGCTATTTTCTGCCCATCCTTAAGTGTTTAAGCTTGCGGGAAGAGGATGTTACATAGACTTTTGTCCCACGGTTTTTCTAATGCATTTCGCATCATAAATTTCTGAATACTGAGGCTATTTGTTGCCGTGTATGATCAAGCCAAGTGCAAATACATAACAAAGCACATCAGAGACCTTTGTTTTGTAAATAACTCCATTTTCACCAATTTGTTATTTAGATGTTTGTTCGCGCATAACCCTCAACTATCTACAAAATCCCTTAATTTTCAGACTAGGCGTCACTAGTTAAGAAAAGCGTAGTGTGCAAACAACGCATTTCCGAAATGAGTGACTATCACCACGCTAATTAGCGATCCGAAATTAGTCAGAAAACCATTTTTCATAAATGTCGAACTCTCACATCTTGAGGATTTCCCTTGTCAGATTCATAGAAATCGTCAATAGATATAATTTGTAGAAGGTTCCATAAATTGCAAAATATGCCAACATAGAACCAGAGAGAGACAGAGACAGAGAGAGAGAGAGAGAGAGAGAGAGAAGAGAGAGAGAAGAGAGAGTTTTAAAATCAGCGTCACACATATTGCATTTTAACTTACAAAATATTTCTATTGACCATTCTCTATGAATATCAGTGTACGTACTGTATAAGTAAAGCTATTAATCTGTTTGTAATATCTTTCTCTTAATTTTACAAATATTTTAACTTTGGAAGGAGCTTTTAAACTTTCGTAAAGAAGAAATAGATATTGCACAACAATCTCAGGATCATTAGAAAACAAAACCCGTATGCTTGTACTTACCAGCGTATTTGTAAGGCGTGATACAAGCATGTCCAAGCATAACCCATAACATACTGAAAAGTCGTAAGCCATGCACACATGGCAATGTATCTTCGCCAACACTTGGATCAAAAATTTTCTTCAGATTTGACCACAACGAGAACGAAAGAACAATTCTGTACAGTTTACCTGTAAAGAAACAAAATAGTTACTAAGCAAAGGAAATGAAAGTAATAATTTTAAAAAAGCGTAGAAATTACTAACTTTGGTAAAACTTTGGTAAACTTTATTTTTATATGGGCCAGTTTAGTAACTTTGGACTTCGGCCCGTCACGATTTGCCTTTAGCTGTTAAGTGTTAAAATCCACACCCATGCCCCTGCCGGGACTCGAACCTGGGACCGTTGAGTCGATAGCCTACCGCCGCAGACCGCTCGACCACCCGGCCGGCAGAAATTACTAACATAAAAAGGAATGATGCAACATGAAACTGCAACATAACATACACAAAGTAACACATTGATACTCAAAATTTACAATTAATTTTATGAAAGTAACCGCAAAACCGATGGTCGTAGTATGATTTTTTAGTTCAATCAAAACTTGAGGCGGTGTTGGCGGCGTAAGAGGATACTTTGCCACGGCAACTGCCTTTGGACCTCTTCCCTAGCTTTCCAAGAAGACGTAAAATAATACATGTAAAGACCTCTGTATCGTAATTCTGCTTTTCAATTTGACTGCTTGCAAGAGGCCAAGAATATAAAAACATATAAAAAAATAAACATTTTTTGATGCATATCTAAGTGTATGTGTTAGCCAGCAAAGCACCAAAATCTCCATTGATTTGGGCGATAGAAATAAACTCTCATGTTGCCAACACTAATTGCGACAAAACATCTCCACCATGGTCCATTCTCTTTTCCAATCAGTTGATAACAAATCAATTAACACATTATTTTCTGTGGAAGTGGTAATGTGTTGTTCACGACTATGGATTGTCCTCTTATCTAAATAATTTGAATTCTAATACTTGACATCAAATTGAATCAGAAATGAACACATTGTGAAAGATATATTGATTTTTCAAGTGTTTAGATCTGTTGGTTGACCTGATTTTGGTAGGTTGAGCTCAAATCGAGAAGAAATTAAACCCTCCTAAACTTAAATTTCATATAGAAAACAGCTTCTTCCCTTAAACGACTGGTCATCTCGAGGTGCATTTTTATAAAGCTCTTTGTGTACTTACATATTCAATAAATAACGGTGTGCATTTTTTCTCATTCTTCTTCTCTTTTCTCATTCTCATTCTCTTCTGCTCAAGATTTCACTGCCCGCGCTACTTTAAAATAATTACTAGGAACATTATTTTTTATTTTCAGTAGGGTGCTTCGGTGGACACGAGTGGCAATTCCACTGTTGCAACTTCAATGTGGTGAGTACTGGATCGTTTTTCTGAAAGCCAATTAAGAGCTATAAACCGGTGGATTTTATCGCAAAATGGGTGTAATACCTCCTGTGTTCTATGGATTTCAAATCATGTTGTTTGAATTGGTGTAAAACAATACTCCTAAGGATCAAACAAGATAGATAATCATGAGAATATAACTTAAAATAATAACAGATGTTTTCGAATGTTGACTTAAAATCCTATAATTTCAAGGCATTCCGTAGACTGACCATATGAACGTAGGAGGCTGATCATTTTACACGTTAGTATGGATGTGAAAAGAACTTTTGATACCTCAGCTGTTTATGGATCTTGGAAAAAAAATGGCTGAACCTAGTGTAGACTACTATATAGTAATGAATCGTTAGGCTATTTCTTACAAAGAAACGCATTTTAATATAAAATGTTTAAAGAGGCTGCTTGTATTGCTATTGTATCCAATTTTGTACGTTTCAAACTGTAAAAAAGTGGAGCTTTCTAGCTTTCAAAAAGTTGACTCCGTTTTAGTTTCTCAGAAAATTGTGTTGGACCATTTTGGCGCGGAAACCTTGAAATGGTTTACTTCTACAAGAACGGTTTATTGACATTATATTTTTTATTTTATATCCCATTCCAGACATAATTCATTCACCATGTCCATTTTCACCATCACTCCCGTTTGTCCATTTTCTATTCAAAATCCCGAGACCTCAACTTGACCTCTTCAAGTCCTGAATACTTGACTTCTGAGAAGTGAGAAAATAGTATGCCACAATTCCAGGTTTTCTTTCATAGTTTAAAGCTTTCTGTTACATTCTACTTGTCAAAGGTCGAAGCCATTATTGTACACAGGATACTGAAAATTAAATATAGTTGCGTCATGATCATCGATGGTGTTCTGCGAAAATCCGCAGGTCCTTTAAGGAACTTTAAGCCCTCTCCAGTCAATACGATCATGCTCTTTCCTTTTTGCCTTAGATAACAATTTATCTTCGTTAATACCGTCAATGAGTTGGATTTGTCTTCTTCCTCTTCTTCTTTTTCCTCAACCAGCCCTTAAACCGCATTTCTTATTAACATTCTTTGCACAACAATGTTCTAACCAATTTCTTTTTCTCTTCAAAATTGTCTCCACTATTCATCATCTTTCTCTCCGATTCTTCATTTCACATCTCTGTGTCCAGCTGAGTTTCCTTTCTTGACTCTTTCGTAGATTACATGTTTCGGTTCTAGATAACAGAATAGTGCATACAAAACATTTAATCAATCTGTTCTGTTTGTTCATGGATCAACAAAATAGATTCTTCTGTTTCTTCTTAGTAAACGCCTCTGCCACCATTGCTATTGTCACCTTTATCTCTTTTCCACATTTTATTTCCTCACATATACTTCCTTCCTAAATACTTAAATCTGTACCTGTTTTACTTTTCCTCTTTCTGTTTGCTATAGTTTAATTTGTTCCAATTGTCATTCCTTTCGTTTTCTTTAACGTTTGTCCTCAATTCATATTTCTACTCTTTTCATTTAGATGTTTAAAGATCTAATGAAGATATATCTCATTCTCTTAAAGAAGAACAGCAACATACGCAAGTGTAATGTATGTAACTTTTCTTGCCCCGACCGTAAATCCTGCAAGCATCTATTTAGAATTTCTTCTAAACATATTTTAAATCAAGTAAACTAGAGACAATAAATATCCCTGGTAACACATAAGTTTATTTTACTCGGTCAAAACTTTTCAGTGTCTGCCTTTTTTTACGTTTTATATACTCTGAACCGTTGATTCAACCAAATTTGGTTGAATTAAGCTTCGAAAAGGTGCCTAATGGTTTGATCAACATCAACTAAACCTTGTGCTATTGAGGATCCGTATCTTCCACTTCAACGTATTGCTATTTCTTCTGTTAAGTCGTCATCTACTTTTGCGCTTATTATCTTATTTGAATTCATGTTCGTTATGAAGTTTTCGGCCTTCCCACTTGCTTCTTACTTACAATACTATTCCTCGGTTGACTCGATCGAATGCCTTTTCAAAATCAACAAATAATATCTCCTAACCGTATCTCATTTTTTCTACGAATCTCTGTTTGTTGTGAAAGGTACGACTAGAGTTTAGAAGACAGTTTATTTTTTAATTGTTATTCCTTAGCTTTATATACATTCATTCTTTCTTATCTTAAATCTTCATGACATGTCTAACTTCTTTATGTAAAAGTCTACCGAACGACTTTCACTAAAGCTCAAACGATAAAACTTTCACTACAAACATCGAATTTTATATGTGTAGTTCATTTCCAAAATCGCCCTTGTCCAAGCGTCATAAATGTTGGGAAATCGACAAACCATTTATAATATACTTCTTATATTTCAAAACAATGAAAAATTTGTAGCGATAAATATCTTAGAAATAGTGATAGAAGTTTTAGCTTACCAAAACTCCACTTTTTTCTTTTTAGAAAAAAAATGGGAAAGATAAAATATATACAAATTATCCTGTTAATTTTTGTTTCGGTCCTTTACTTTATTAGGATAATTAAGTAATTTTACAGACGTTCTTCAATCATAAAATCTTATTAATGTGTTAGAAAATAATGACATAAATTCAATTATACCAATATGTCAATTATATATATTTTTGAGGACAAGTTTTGGAAATGGACCACATGTGTACTTTTGGGAAATTTGAACAATTTATTGTCCCGAACACAGGCAAAGAATTTATTATTATTCCTTTTTCATAGATTATGTATTTAATGTTGTATATAGTTATAACATCGGAATATTAAAAGATTCCTTTCTTGATATAAAAGTGACAGCAAATTATATTACATTTTCATCAGTCATTTACAATATTTACTTAAAGTTTTCGGTATGAATAAATCTTTTATATTGTCTGAAATTTTAAATCCCTATAAAAGATTTTCGTATTATCAAAGAAAATTACTGAGAATCAATAATTATGTTTTCTTACTTGAGTTAGTTCATATGTAAACAGATAAACCCTTACTTCTTTCTGGTACTGTCCTGTCGCCATCCTGTTTCTCCGTTTTCGAAACATTATTTTGATGTAAATTGAGGTGATTCATGCTTCTTTCGTCACATCCTGAAAAATTAAATAACAGATATAAGCTAAGAATAAGCTGACTTTCTTAAACGATTAATTTATTAACACTACTAAAACTGTTTGTATCATTAACGTAAACGAATTTTGTATAATTCTTATCCATTCATATATGAAATGGGACATGCAAGATATGGTTAACAACAGGAAGTTTGTGATATCCAAATTATCATTTACAAATACAATTTATTTTGATTCCGTACAAAAGATTGTGGTAGTTAAATTTTGCACATAGAAAATTGCGTTGAGGATAGGAAATTAGTTGATGTTGGTTGGTAATTAAGATATAAGTACTGTATAATATTATTTTATGGTATTGTTCGTGTTCTTAATACATATTTTGTATATCCTTTCTTTTAGTTTATACCTAGGTACTAATACTTACAATACCTTGGTTGAACTATAGAAAACTAAAAGCTTCGTTAGATTCTAGTGGTAGAGGAAACAAGGAAAATTTATATCACATCAAATAATATCTAATAATTCATGTGGTGAAATCTCTACCTCGTATTCAAATTCAAGATGGTTCGGATTCTATACGAATAGTAGGTGTAGGTGCTATCCTTGAGAACTAAATGTTCTATTAGACCGTAAATCAATACTGAAACAAAATCTTCCCTACTTTATTCATTACATTTAATTTTAAGTTTGTAAATTAGATACTGAGATTTTCATTCAGTCGCTATTCTGTTGCTCGTTACAATATTCAAATTGACGCCGTAGGAAACAAATATAAGATTAGTATTATAAATAGAAGCAGAATTAATGGACTGTGTTCCCTTGAAATCGTGTGATGCTTCCATCTTGAAATACGCCATATTGAATCTCCATAGTTTTAAAATTGAAAAAAAAAGAACCAAGTTTCGTAACAAGTTGGGAGAATAATTTCGTAAATTTGACAGTTAATAACATGTAAATTAATAAACATAGATTAAAATCAACAGAACCAATTTCTTTACTTTACTAATCGACTCTAATGTATCATGGGAGCACCTTTCCGGTCAAAAAATAAATATTAGCGGAATCTAATATGACGGACATATTGTTATAATGAGAAGGTAACATCATGATATGATCAAAGTTTAGTTTAGACTTTACGACTTTAGTTTGGGAATTTATCGTTTAGTCTAATAACAAAAATATACCCCCGTGACAAAACTAAAAATACTAGACGTTTTAGACTTTTTCGCTATACATACTTAGAATTGTTTGAATTTATTTATGATCTTTAGCCATCTAAGGGAGGAGAAAGAATGCAGGATGGTGTCGGTCAGGGCCTAAGCTGAAGGTACCATTCCGGAATTTGACTTATGTGACTCAAGAAAAACCTCAATCAGGATGGTCAGTCGCTGGAATTGAACCCGTGATCTCCTGAATGCTAAGCCAAAGCTCTACCACTGAGCCATGGCTGTTCGGTAGAATGCTTATTTATTTTAATCACTGTGGCTGTTCTGTACGTAAGAAACAATTTTTAATCGCAACGCTATACAAATTTTGTGAAACACATTCACTATAAGACTATGAAGGATGTGCGTGTGAAACATTTCTACTCATGTATTACAACTTCAAAAACATTTCGAATGCTAATTTTGTTCGAATATGAACCAGTCTTTAACATAATATTATTTTCCTTTACATACCTTGCATTTGTCTAATAACTTCCGATAGTTGAAATACATCCATGTACACGTGTAGAGAACAACATATCTAAATATCCACACTTTACGGAGATTTATTTAATTTTTCGTAGCTAATTTATTTAACGGCAAACTTGTCCCAGGGCTTCAGGTTTGGTGTTGTTCTTAAACAAGAACACACTCTGGGAAAGATCCATGGAATATTTACGATTCTTTTCGAATTTAGAAGGGAATTTATCTCTCGTTAATTAAGTGGTTTTAAGAAAAAAATTCAATAAACAGTTCCCAAAATTATAAAACTAGTAGCAAACTAAAACGAGCTAGATAGTCAAGTGGCTCGCTTTGTAATCGGGACCTCTTAGGTTCAAGACCCAGAATCCGTCATCCTAACTGAGGTTTAACTTCTTTTCCCATACATACGTCAGGCGCCTTGTTACCTTTCCAATTCCTTATATCGCGGATAGTGAAGAACGTTTAACCAAGCGACCTGTAGCCTCAAGTTTCACTAAAGACCTTAAAATAAAGATTCAAGTTTACAGCAAAGTAGTAAATCAATGTTTACTCGCTATGTAAACTGTACATTATGCGTATACGATAAAAACTTTTCAACTATACTTACTTTTAAAATTTACACGGAAGAGTAAAAAACAAAGAGGTACGGTATTTTGATTTTAAAGGACTTCTTTCGTCTGCACGTGACAGAATATTCAACATCCACTACAGCCCTTGAAAGAACATACTGATTAGTTCTTTCTCACCATTTTATTTTTATTTATGGTCGAAGTTATGGGATTACAGTGTTATGGGATTACACTACTGTAGCCACCTTCCGCTGATAGGCACCTTCCTCCGATAGACAAATGACTATCACGGGTATTTTGCTTTCTATAGCTGGGATTATAGGTGTCAAGCTCCTACATAATACACTTTTTCTTTTTCCATAAAAATATTCTAACTGAAGCAGTCTCAGGTTGCTGTTGACATCTGTATTTCAATATTAGGCAAATCTTAAAACACTACTGGTTTCACTACCCGATTTTAAATTGTTAATTTATGGCAAATTATAACTAATAGTTTACACATATAAAAAATGTATTGCACCAGTTATATACATTGCGTCAACGGCTTACTGTATTGAATGCAGATCTGTATATGTGAAGTCCCGAAAGAAGCCGTTGAAGTGTTTGTAAACATAAACAAAGCTGTACCTGGTTCTACATATTGATAGCAAAACAAAATCAAATAACAGGCAATGCATCAATTGAATTTGTAACATCAGTACGGAAGCTTTCGAGCGAACATTATGACGGCGAGGCCAATCTCAACGTTTGATCATATCCGCATAGGAGAATCGCAATTGAAACCTGGGAGAAACTGGACGAACTATGGCTTGATGAACCGTTGGATGATATGCTATGATTAATCTCAGTATACATCGATGCAAAAGAACGTGTTACTTAATATTAATAAACCTGTTGAAGTAGGTATGAACATCGTGGATGGTGTATTCTTGTACTGAGTATATCTTTTGGTGTGGTGAACAATACGTATTACAGATACGTTAAATTTACATGTATCATGTCCACTTGAACGCAAAACTTTTCCGATATGTGGATAACTTTAATTTTGGTTGTCTAGGATGGGCCGAAAGCACATATAGAAAAATATTTCACATCAATGAAAAGGAAGATTATATTGACACTTGGACCCGCTCCCCACAATTTGTCTGCGATTCGGGCTCAGAATTTTCTACATTTTTGTTTCATAATACTAATAAATCCCAAGTTATACGATGTAAGTATAAATATATCTTACCTAAAAGATGACTCTTTAAATGTGGCAAAAACAGGGAATATTGAGCACCCCCGACCTATTATGTTAGCGAAAAGCTTTACTGAACTCAAAATACGCTTAGCACAGATACAAAGGAAATCCAGTAGTGATATTACATCTCATGTCGGTCTTCTCAAATTGCGTAAATGAATTTGAAGTGGCAATATTGACAAGTGTATAATAGAAGTTAGCCTATGAACAGATAAGTATTCAATCGGTTTTTGAAACTGTCAAATCTGAATTTCACAAAGAGTGAATTGTGACTGAAATAGCTACGCACATTTTTTTAAAAAAATCAAGGTTTTGCTATCAATAAACTTTCAAACTATGTTCTCCTTAATAGATTTGTGTAGGAGCATGATAAAGGTTGACAAGTTCTTAACATGTTCTTGAATTTCATTCTGTATATCCAATCTAAAACTGTTTAATTCTTCATTTGTTTTTTGGAGAGACACTAAAAGGTGCATCAAAAGATGTTAGAGTTATGAAATATGCTAATACAGTCAACATATATATTGAGAATGAATTATATTGAGAATGACTATAGATCTTTATAGATTCCAATTGTGAATGAGACGGCGAATGATAACTGCGTCTGTAGTCTATAAGCATGTGAAATATCTAAGGGATACAGAAAGTTTTGGTGTACCTTTTTATAGTCACATATTACTGTTTAGAGTACTAATTCCAAATTTACAAGGGTGCAACACCAGGAAAGAAATTTAATACATTAACTTGATACATACTCACCATTTCCTACAGCATTTCCGTTCATAATGTTACCATTCGCAGTGCCATTGCTTACAATTGCATTCCCATTTATACCGTTGCTTACTACAGTTCCGTTCATAATGTTGCCATTCGCAGTGCCATTGTTCACAATAGCATTTCCGTTGATTCCGTTGCTTATTACAGATCCATTAATATTGTTACTAATCGTGGATAAAGTTGTTCCGTCCAATTTAATTTTTACATCGTCTTTCTTGAGGCCATTTGTAATACTACAGGAGTAATTATTACAGCATGGAAATGAACCTTGATAAGAACTACAATTGTTATTTTTCTTCTCCCATATGCTCATCAGATCGCAAGTCGTTCCAACTACGATCAGGACAAACAGGATAGAACACACAACTCTAAAAAGGAAATAGATTACGGTCAGTGTTCTGAAGATAAAAAACGTCAGTATTTTTAATGAAATCTCTTTCATTGTTTATGGATATAAACCAAATGATGTAAGTAGTAATACATTTCAATTAATTTAGTGCTGTAAATCTGCTGATTTAACTTACTTCCAGATCCTAACAATTACAAAACGAAAAGAAAATTAAGTCGATGTTAAATACTACAAGCAAAGTAATTATTACTGACCATATTTTATCAAGTAATAATACATAAAAAAACATACATGAATTTTCCACTTTCACTTTAGAAAATGAAAACCAATATATTGTTTAATGTTAATACTAAAATTTAGATCCTTATTTACGCAAAACTTCAAACAATATTACATTTTAGAAGTTTTATTTGATATAGTTAAACGTGTTCTTGACAGGTAAAAGTTTATGACCCTGGGATCAGGTACCCCAAGATTCCTGGGTAAGGTGAACACGCAGATGACTGTTCTTTCCTTGCATCGGATAGACATGATATTTTGCTAGTCATGGCAACTACTTCAACAGATAAACACTCAATTTGGGAACTTTCTATCTATTAATAGATTTTTAAATATTGCAGCGGAAAATCGATTTTTAAACATTGTCTGATTTTCGCAAATTTATAATTGCGTTACTAAAGTTGCTAAGTTAGATTTTGAAGTGAAACAATTATATTAAAGATGATCGCACGTCGAAACATCTCAATCTTTATATATTATCCGATTTTGCCAAATTTCATATCTGGAAGTTTCCAAGAGCACTAAAATCGTTCTGAAAACAAAAATATCTTGACTTGTAAAATTTAATAGAGTGCATTTATTTCGAAAATTCGCAATAATATCAGTTCTAAATTATTAAGTTTTGAAAGCTAGCTAATTTAATGAAATTATTATATATATTCTAAGATCACTGAGTTTGAAGCCTTTCAATCCAAAAATTCAACATAGAAGCAGACCGAAGCACCTTAATTTAAAGATAACATACAAATTTCGTGAAATTAATGTAAGATATTTCGAAATGTTTCTAGATCTGAGTTTGCATTAAATTTTGATACTCAAAATGGTGGTAGCCTGAAAGAAATTTTAAAATATAAGATTTTTGTGAAATTTCGTATTTAATGGTTCCAAAAGTTGCTGAGTTCGTTTCCAAATTAAAAAATCTTCAATTCAAAAATACAACATGACGGCATTTGAAAACGTCTTCATTATTAAGATAATCATTCGATTTTCGTTAAATTTTCTACCTGGGAATTCTAACTGGGTTAGTATTTCCTAGTTTCTAACTTTTTAGTTATAAAGAAATTGAAACATGTTTCGTTTTGAAAAATATTTAAACTAAAAAATGAAAATTACAATAAACGTGAAAAGATGTTTTCAAGAAGCTTCCTTTTAAATATTGCACTAAAACTTGAAAACATTTTGATACTTAGGAACTAGGAATCCCTAAGCTCAGCTACGAAGAACAAAGGGTGATCGACTTGGTCTGTAATCCGAAGTGCGTTATCCAAATACCAAGTTTGTTGTTCTTTAGAGCCACGTTGTTTTCACAGCTGCACTTAGGGTGTGTAACCCCTGGCTAAGAAAATTATGTTTTACTTTATAGTACCATTTTAAAAAGCAAATATATTTGAATAGTTTTTTTTAAACAAAAAAGTGTTTAGATTTTTTTAGATTTTATTCAAAACTCCCTGTATCCTACCCCGTTAAGGAAGTTATTTTTTTCTCCTGCACTTCTAACATATTGAATCTCAACATTAGGTAAGTACACAAAAATCTATGGGTTTAAACACTCACATTGTGAATATCATGTTACCACATTTGGTAAGACAAAATGATATTTATTGTAGAGCAATGATGCAAGATACATGAAGAATTACGAATATTACACTTTCGAACTATTTATACATTTTCCCCACCTTGTTTGACTTGTGATCAAAATCCTAGACGAGATGGTAAACTTTCTAAGGAGAGATCTACAGTTATTTATGTTATCTAGTTTGTTATCTACACTGAAAATCTCCTGGCACAAAAACACACAAAACCTTCACCAAAAATGAAGCTTATATGAACGTATGTGAACTTTATGTGAACCTACTGAAAAAATGTTAGTTATTGTTTTCTCAATGAGTCGTTTTGTTGGCTTCTTGCCGTTAGTATATACTGTATTTTGCACACATTAAGTTCATTAACTAAAATTCACATCATTTTGGGCACGTTTTTATATCACTTTTAGTACATTTGACAATATTAAGTGAATTTTTTGTGCATGAATTTGGTATCAGCGCACCAAAAGTTCATATGTTGTGCACTAAAAATGTGGTGTACTTCATAAAAATTTCATAAGTTCGTATATTATGCACTAAAAGCGTGGTTGGATTGAAACATATTGTGAATTTTTTTCGGCAAATATTGTGCACTTTAAGTGCACTTTGATTTTCAGTGTACTAGACTCCGAATTAATCCGAATGCGAATTCAGACAATGGATCATGCACATGATCTCGTGTTTCATTGTGTTCAAGGCTGGGACAATCCATCTGGTTATCCACTACTTAGGCTTATGAATAAATTTTACTCTCCTTTTACTGCGTTTTTAATTACAGTAGCGAGATTTTTAATTAGAGATTTACAAAATTAAAATATATAATTATATTTATAAAATAAATTCACATATTTTTAGGTTCGAAATCTCAGTGAATAGCGTACACACGTACCCATACTCCTTCTTTTACTTCAGAGAGTGTGTGACCTGATGATAAAGGTATTTTTTTTAACAAGATTGCAATCTCCTTTCCCATCCAATCTTGCTCCCTTGCCGCTACAGCAATATACAAATTCAAGAAACAACTTTATTTATTTTTCGTAATACGCTTAGTGTGTATTAATTCAATGTTTACTAATCGTCATAAGGAAGACCAAGTGTAAATTTCTTATTATGTCTTCCATGTTTACTGTAGTGTTTCTTGCAGACTTTGCTCTCACTAGAGGAATGCCGAAATAGTTAATTTATTATTAACCCAGACCGCTTTCTTCCTCACTCCGATTTTATAATTTTTTGAATACCAAACGACGTTATGAATAAATATCTGACAACTTATGTAACATAACCTTGAAATTCAAAGGATGTACTTACGCGATAATGATGAACGTTGAATCCTTCCAGATAGAATATTCACCAAACAAAGTCCTTATATGAAGAATTTGTATCGATCTAGGTGCATGCGATGATTGATCGATAGATAAGTTTATGATTGTCCTAACATCTTCTGAAGTGCATGGTTTCGGTAGGCAGACTCCGACGCTGATTTTATGACTCTGTGGAAAACAAAATAAAATCATAATCACCAACAAAGTACAGCATTGAAGTGTGTAGATAGCAAGTTATATAGTAAGTTATAAGTACATACGGTAACCTATACATGGTTACATTACAAGAAGATATCAATGTGATGTTATTTATATATATTTGGCTAAACAATTTGAGAGCGTTTATAATCTGGTTCAAATAAATAAACTTAATAAGATTGGATTATCTCCCACCCATCTAAAATGATTCGAGAGTTTTCTATTTGGTAGAATGTTTAGAATTAAAATAAATAATTTAGGGCATTCCCCAAGGATAACCTTTGGGTCGACTTCTCTTTAATATTTTTATGTATGATATTAATGAAATTGTGAAACACTATACGCTGAGGATCTAAAGATTTCTATAGATGTAAATAACTATAGAGACAAGCAATTATTGCAAGATGATCTCAACAGTATAACTACATGGTGTACTAAGAATAAAATCGGCATAAAATCTCTCAAAACTAAATTCATAAGCTACACTAATAAGACTCAATATCATGTAATTAACTATAAAATAAACAAAATTTATGTTCTGAAGGTAAACATTATCAAGAACCTTGGTACTCATTTTCATTCTAAACTTAAATATTTAATAATATCACAAGAATTGCAGGTGAAGCTAAAAAATTAATAGGAGACATTTTTAATCAATGGTATGAATTTACAAACATTCAGATGTATTTAACCCTTTACAAAACTCATGTAAGGGCAAAATTAGAATATGCTAAGTAGGTGTTCAATGACTTGACTAAAAGTAGCAATAACAGTATTAAATCTGTACAAAAATCTTTTATTAGATTGCTTTGTTACAAAGTTTATTTACCATATTATTCGTACGACTACAGCTACTGGTGTAATACCTTTAAACTTTAAAGTAACGAAGAAAAACCTAGACAAAGAATCCCTCGAAAAGATTTTGTATAATACAACTCAAAGCTCTTATTTTATAGAAAAATTCAATTTTATTATACCCTTGTAGAATAGTCGAAAGCACAAGCTAGAAACAACCTTTGACAAAGATGCCGTACTTTTAAATCGAATTATTCGTAATTATAACGGATAGTAAATCACCTTTACATTTGGCATTTTATTTTGCATTTATTTTATAATTTGTATTTAATAAATATCTACATGTATTAGATAATTCAATTTAAATATGTATTGTACTGTTATGGAATCTTTAGTGTTTTCAACAACTCTGGCTTCATAGTTGGTATCATTTCCTTTGTTATTTTGTATCCAATTCTTTACTCACTTCTGTAACCAATATATATTCTTATGTTGCAGTGCTATATTGGTATTGTACTGTTCATAGCACTCTAATGAAGATTTTAAATTAAATTAGTAGCAGCACTAGTTGTTGTTGCTGCTGCTGCTGCTGTTACTGTTGTTGGAGGAGGATGTGGAGTAAAGTTTTAGAACATAATTATAACTGTTAGGATACTTAAATCGTAAATAGCGTAACATTTAATTTTTCACATGATAGATGGGGAAATTCAGTATAACACTAATATTTTAATTTTCAACGCGTACACTGAGATCAATATAATCTGAAACATTAATTCAAACAACAGGAGACAATACAATGAACACATTGTCTGTTTGAAACAGATATGCGATTCACGGAAACGAACCTATGTGAAAATTAAATAATGAAAATTAGAAGTGCTTCTTTAAATTTTAAATTATCCCAAAGTAAAATATTTTAAAGTATTGAATAAATTGTAGAGTATTGAATAGTATTGAATATATTGTATTAGAGAGTATTAAATACATATTTTAAGTATTGTAAACTAGTGGAATACTATCCAGGCAATATTTTAGAGTAGTAGAACACTATCATTTAGTGTATTGAATACATTGTTGCTAAATTGTTATCAATAGAGAATTGTTAACAGTATCCATGGTAGGATTTGCCTTTTCTAATACGGTAGTCAATTTTAATGTTTCTGAAATACTAGTACACTAAGAGTCTCGTTTAACCGAATTTGATGGTACCAACGGTGATTCAGTTAAACGAAAATTCAGTTAAACCGGAAACACAGTGATTTACATACTGTAGTTTAGCACTGTAGTACCTACCGTACATGGTGAAAGAACAACATTATTTCAATGTGAAATAAATTATTTTGCAAATATAGTCCTACTACTGTAAATTAAAGTATAGTACTGTACAGTTTACTGTATTAAGAATAAACTAAAAAAAAGTATTAAGTGTATTTAAAGCTAGACAGTATTTTCTGTACATATACAATTTTAAGAGCATAAATCAAATGTGTCATCTGTCAGCTACTAATATCAAAATTTTAGTTTTTACTGCATCGGGATTCGGTTAATCCGAAAGTTCCACTAATCGCGTTTAGGTTAAACAAGACTCTCGTGTAATTATGTATTTGTAGAGTTTTACAATGAGTCTATGACATTTTGTGTTTCGTAGCGAACAGGTAAGAAGAAGTATTGGTTGAGTAAAATGCTATCTTTTAAACTTAATTGCTATATATCACTCATGGTTGTATGGTAACTTCTTCAAGTGATTGCCATATTTTGTGTGCTAGTGATTTCCATATTCTGTTTTCGTGTTTCACATGTATTCATATGAACGTCGTGAAGAGTGTGCAAAACCATTTTCTTTGTTAATTTTATTTGCTTTTAATTTTTTGCTTATTTAGTTTTTTGCTGGGTGGAAAGGCAGCAAACGCCTTTCTCGTCACATCTTAGGAGGATGCTGTTCCTTGGCGGTTACTCGGCCTGAGCCAAAGCTGTCTAAAGGTCTTAAAATAAATTAAATTTCAAATTCGTCCGTTACTTTTCCAAGGTCAATTAGAAAATATAGTGGATATGACCTGTGATTCTGTTAGCGGAACAGAAAATCTTTGCAAAATGTTAGTCAAGATAGTAGGTAACAGAACTCGAACTTGTTTGCCTCTTGAATGCCAATCCGAAGTCAGTGACCATAACTACTTAATCGTGGTGGCTGGGTAGAAGCCATTTGTTTTCAGAGCACCCAACAATATGAAGTCGATACACCACTCTCATGCAGTTTTCACATGGATGATGAATTCAGAAATGATTGTAACTAATATGCCTTTTCTTGTAGGTCACAGTCCATGTTTCGTCTTTTAATAGGATATAGCACTGCACACTGGAGAATATACTAAACAAAAGTTAGAGATTCCATGTATGATTTCGTTTACTTGTTGAAACTCACTAAAATAGACACACCAGGAAAAGTTCAAACTGTTTATATTTACATTACACTTCTAAATGATAATTACTAAACGAGAAAACACGTTTGAATTCTGAGATCTTTTTTTTTCTAAAATGTTATTAAAGACAGACTAATGAATTAATTCCGCAACTATGGTTGCCTTGCTCTTTACAGGAATGTTAGGAAAAATTTTTAGTCCATCAGCAAGCTTTTATTTACCATTATTCTGTTCTATAACGAATTTTACTTGTGTCTCTCATAGAAAACAGAACTTCAACATACAAGAATTACAGTGTAATAAAATTGAACTAATAAAAAAACAATCATTCAGTTTAAGGTTAATGTAAAGCAACAACGATCCCCAACAAAAATGGCAGCACTAGCTCCGTATATGTTTAATGTATTTTTATCGTTGCACGAAATTTCAATGCTGCTCCTACAAATTCAAGCCTAGAGAGTTCAAACTTTCAGGGAAGAAAGTTCATAACGAATTCAAGAGTTCGATCAATGCCTTTTTTATTTTCGGTTTTCTTCATTGTTGAAATAGCTTGATTGTTGATGTGAATATCAAAATCTATAACAATGATGCTCTTTCAACAATGAACAAAAAAATCGGCAAAGATCTAACTCTTGAATTGGTTATAAACTTTCTTCCCTGAAAGTTAGAACTCTCTAGCCTTGTATTTGTAGGAGCAGCATTGAAATTTCGTGCAACGATAAAAATACATTAGACATATACGGATATAGTGGTGCCATCTTTTGTTGAAGATCGTTGCTTTACATTAACCTTAATTTATTTTGAACTAGTAATGTAATTGAAGCCAACAAGGAGACCATCAACATTGTTATGCAGAAACTTACCCTCAAATTTTTCGTACGTGTCGATTACACTATAATAACACTCCACACAAAATTTGAGGTGCCAATTCAAAGTGCAAGTGGGCTAAAAAAAATTGTCAAATTTTGCTGCCATAATATGAATCCGGTTTGCTACATTGGGACAGAGTACTTGGTGGAGAGAAACGATCGCGCTTGCTACGTTGAGAATGTAGAAACGAGTCGAGAGAAAAATGTGTGGGACGAGCAATGCTCTCTGCACTGCAGTGGTCCTAATTTTGTATTCTCTACTTTTGCGCTAAATTCTTGAAATGTACTTTTATGTTACTTTCCTTTTCTAAAATCACATCAGGAACTTTCTGACTGACCTCACCGCTTGTCATTTCTAAACTCCAAATTCAAGGAGTATGGATTTTTTTTAAAAAATGGAATAGTTTTTCATGTAGTGGTGAGGAGAAAAGAAAAGGTACCCAAATTTAGGGCCATATTTATGAATAACTCTCAAGAGTGCGTGGCTCCCAGGGGAATTGAAATTATATGCTCCTGGGAGCCACCCATATCTTGGGAGTGATTCATAAATATGGCCCTTACTGTTGCAGCAACATTCATATGAACTGATGCAAATAATTCTAGATTGCAGGGGATGTTCCAGAAATAGGAGTGGGAATTTAAATCTTTCGAACTACTAGGACTAGAAAGGTGATTGAGGCGTCGTTGGAAAGATCACGGCAAGACGAGTTCAAACCAGTATCATTCATCGGGATTGTAGGGGCTGTTCCAGGGGTAGTGGGTCCCAGATATAGAGGGGGGGGGGATTTATATCTTTGTAACTACTAGGGCTAGGAAGGTGATTGAGACGTCGTTGGAAATATCTCGGCAAGACGAGTTCAAACACGTATCATTCATCGAGGTTACAGGGGTGGATCCCAAGTTTCGGTTCGGTGGGGGTATTTTCAACCTTGGAACTACTAGGGTAGTTGATGTATAGTTGAAAAGGTCTCGGTTTAATTTTTCGAACCCAACGTTGATCATATAAACAGGATGCTCGCTGCTTAAGCCTGGCGGTAGCTTATGTGCACAGTCGCTTGACTGGACTCCTCTCACTGGTTCCCAGATATTTTTGTCGCTAAAGGTTCCCGCTAATTCTGTGAAGTAACGAGGATAATTAAAAGTGGTTACTTTATCTACATTTTGACCATTTACAACCGATAAAGAAATCAGTTATAGACAGTAGCTGCTATTTGTACTCCCAAGCCCACGAAGAAAAAAGCAACACCGGTACAAGTCGGTACAAGCTGTTTCTTTCCCAGGAAGAATGTGCATGGAGTTGGCCCCAGTTGACTCGGCACCCGTCTGCACTGACGACATCGTGAAATTTTGCTAGGAATTAGTGCTTATGTTCCCTTCGAGAACACAATTCTGGCGTACTGATAGTGATGAAAACCTATCTCCAGCCCTGTTCTACGAAATACTGTGCTCGGGGCTGTCATTTGTCTTGCGTCCCCTTCCCCGCCTTAACCGAATATTCATCAAAATTGCGATCCCAGAATTCTCCCAGTCATCTGCGACTCGCGGCAAATGTGTTCCTTGAAACAATCATTACATGATACGTATTTTCTAATTCTGCTCATTTCTGTCAAGTAGTTCTCATTTATAGATAATGGATATGAACTTTTAATTATATTAGTGCTAATTACTCGTGTAACGAATAAGTAATTGAAACACAACATAATGGAATTTAGATTTAAATCAGGCACGAATCTGGAAGTTGGCTTTGAAAAAGTTTTGCTCATGAGGAATAGTCTTACTAGCACAAGATTTACGCACCTGGAAACTTGTGTAACATGTAAGACTGCAGACACAACAGGCTATACGTAAGTAAGTTAATCTAAAATTGTGCTTTTATATTGCAATATTACAGTTGGAAATATAGAACTCCAAGTTATAGATTTTTATTTTAGAACTGCTATTTGAAGTATTAGTTTTAACATCTATTTGTACGTAACAGCTACTGCTATAACTGTTACGGAAAATAGCACTAATGTCCATTCCTACTCCACTTGGAACTCGGCTAGTGTAGCCAACTAGATTTATATTATGGCAGTAAAAATTTCCAATTTTTTATATTTTTTTGGCCTGCTTGCACTTCGAATTGGCACTTCCAATTTTGCGTGGAGTGTTATTTTGGTGTAATCTACTCGTACCGAAAGTTTGAAGGTAGATTTCGGTATGAGAATGTTGACGGTCTCTTGTAAGTAGAAATGTATGATGATCTGAAGGAATGAACTTATATTAATATTAATGTAAGGAAAGCGAAAATGAAAACATCCACGTGCGTGAACGAAAAAAAAAAATGTTACCATTTCCACTTTGATTTAAAAATAAATGATAATCGAAGTTATTTTAGAAAGTTCTGATTTGAAGATTAGAATATAAATATTCTTTATATTATTTAATGAAGTAACTGACAAGGGAGTTTTATACGACAAACGGAATTTCCACAAAAGATCGTACTGTCTAAGTTATCTAAGTTATGCTGGAAAAATCCTTTATATTGACTGAAAATTAAAATGGCTATTATTTTACTCCTGGAGTGCGGATCAAAAACTGAAACATTATTTGAACTTCTCTTGTAACCACTTCTCTCAGTTTAAAAATATTGTTAAGTTCTAGTTCTGCATGCAGAAGCTATGAAAGCGAACATTTAACTTGATAAAAAATTATAATCATAAGTGAAAAGGAAGATAGAAACGCTTAATCATTATATCTAAGTGTTATTTGCGTTTTTAAGAAGAAGCACAACGGTTAACCAACACAGGATGGTTCACTGACCTATGAACAGAAAGTTGTAACCTTTCGACTTCAATTACGGTGTTATACAAGAAAATATCATTGTGACCCAAAATTTTAACAAAAGGAATTGTAGTGTTGTTAACAAGTGGTCTGTCTTCGTCCGTTGTTGGTTGTAAATAGGAGTAAAGTCGTTAAAAACTCCTTTTTTCTTTTTGTTCACTTGTACTTTCATTGAACCTTCTATTTGTAATTCATGCAAGTGATGTAGAGTATTTCCTAAAGCATAGAGTTAGAATCATGAGGAAATAGTAGGTCATCAAACTCTTTCCTAATGGAAATAATTAGAACTTTCCTAATGGAATACGTTCTTTGTTACACAAACATTTAATTAATATTTGTTTGAAAGTCCTTTATTAAGCTTCCATTTCTGGATTGAGCTTTGAAACAGGGCTGACGTCCCCACGTCACAACTTAATACCTATATTCAAAGAACAATTAGTTATTCTATTATAGGAAGTTAACATTATTTTGTAGGATATATCATTGTTTATGTTTATATTACTCGAAGTTGTATAAGGTATATTAGGAATACTTAAAAATCTAGATCCTGCGTGATCATTTCTGTAGTGAATTTCATTCGTTCTCATGAACTCAAATGTATATAATTCAAATTATTTATAGAATCTGTGGCACGACCTCCCATAGCACACTGTACTAAGATGGTTTACCTGTGGTAGGGTTTTGTGAACTTCGTTTTTTTATGAGGATAGAAACTGAAGTTATTCCACTTTTGTCCCTAGAAGAGTATTCGAGTCCATTTGACTTGTCATGGGCCTAGGTCATAGTAACTATCTGATCTATAAATGTAAGTTAAATAAAATAAATAATAAGTATATTAAACTTTAAGAGGTTGTGCTGCTTACTTACCTCATAATAATTCAAACATGCAATCGGCCAGTTTCAATTTAGAAGGGTTTGATGTGTCCTCGAGATAATTTTTAAAGAATTCTATAAGGTCTTGTCCTTCTATTGAACAGCTATTTCCTGACTTAGGAGCTAGTCCAGTTTGAGTTAAGTTAGTAGAGTTCCACGTCAATACCGATTCAGTTTTCCATGTCATAAGCATAAAACATTTCAGTTTTTTGTCGATTTTAATTAAGCGAATTTAATCTTCATTTCAACCGAGAAAACTTACAAGATTTTTGGTAAAATCTACTGGACTATACAAGGGACGGAAAACATTCTTTATTCTCTATTTCGCTTTTGTGAGTGGACCAATTCTGTATCTTTCACTAATAATGATCTATCTTCCAAGTCATTCGTGATAAATATGTATTATGATCAAACCTTAAGCTGTGTTTCAAAAATTAGTGTTGTTTCACTTTGTGTATACTGTATATAAAACTTTTCTTACAAAAGATTTTAAAAGTTTTCCTTAGATTCGGTAAAATTCCAAGATTTACTAAGTAATGTACCATAGCTATTGTTATTCTTCTAATGTTTGAAAAGTGAAATGAAAAAAATCCTTAAGTCAAATCCTGAGAACAGTTACCGTGGCATATTTTCAATGTCTTTTTCCTCCAGTCATACCAAGGATATGCTGGTATGGAGATACTCTTGTTAAGGTACTCATTTATTCACTCACCGATCTGTGTGCTGCATGGATAATGAGAGATGATTGTTCTTGTTAATTATTTATTCTGTCTTGAGATTGATTGCGCTAAAAGGGGAATTATTACGATTTAGTTATATTTGTCACATTTCTATTGGGCGAGAAACTTGAATTCTGGTTGGGTCCATTCTTCATGAAGAAGCAGCAGCCATTGCATTCGAATCAGTAAGGGAATACGCCATTCATTTATTACGTGTAATTGAATTATTCGTATAATGTGTTTGAATAGTGTTTAATGTGTCAAATATTGCCAAAAAGGAGGGAACATTTCAAAATTTGTGTTCAAGGTGTTAGAAATGACGTGTGCAACCTGTTTTGTATATATATATTTTTTTAAATGAATGATTCAGAACTTTACATGCCATTGAATACTTCGAAGCATGTGCAAAATTGGAGGCACTTACTCAAAATTACTGTTCCGATATGCGTGCAAAATTGTTCCGGATTGCTGTTCCGAATGTAAAATCAGCTAATATTTGGAAGTTATACTTATTATTTCAGAAGGATTTGATGTGTAATTATTAATATGAAAAGATAATTAAAAATTTGTTGGAAATTAACTTCGTGTGATATTTTGTTTGTGTGTGGCCACAATGGGTAAATGGAAGCTAAAATATTTGAATTCTGTTTATTTTTGTTACTTTGTTTTGTTATACAATATTTCAAACGCACATATTTATCAGCACCTTATTGGCCAAATAAAATTGTTAATTGCAACATGGAACACCTATTTTATTGAAAGCAAGTTTGTAGTCGATACGAATGTAGCGCCAGCTAACGCAAACTATAGTAATCCCTTCCGTAGTATGTTTGTTGTTTTTCTTTGCGTAAACTGTTAAGGAGGATTTCTGGCGGAATGTACGGGGTACCGTAGTTTTGTTTTCACTTATGTCAACATGTAGTGTAGGGGCATTAGTTAATATATTTTAGTCCGTGGAATTTTAAATGAAGGAATAGTACAGGGTGGTCAGAAAGTCCTTTAACACGTGCAATTATGTCATTGTAACTTTAATAACACTTTAATAAAACTTACAATTAATTGTCCAAAATGTACTTGTGTGCACTATCATTATTCCTGCACAACTTGATACACCTCTATGTCCTCCTACTCATCCGCTGTAGCAGCGGCGATCTCACATATTGGAAAGCTTCAAGCACACTTACCCGCAGAGCATCATTGTCCACGTACCGCTTCTTCCTGACGTATGATTTCATGATACCCCACAGGGCATTATCTGGTGTCGTAAGGTCCGGACTTCGAGCCAGCCAAAGATAAGGGACTGGTGAATTTGTGGACCCACGTCCTATGCACCGGCCAGGGAACAGTTCATTCAGGCGTTCACGAACAGCAAGTGCGGAGCGGGCGGGGACTCTATCGTGTTGGTAAACAACCGTGTCGTTGATGCCCGAATTCTGTAGCTATGGAAGAAGCCAGACATTCAACATTTCCAGATAAGTAACCTGTGTCACGGAACGCTCAAAGAAGTACGGACCAAAGATGTGTTTTTCAGTCATTCTCGCTTAAAGCATAACGTGCGGAGGATTGTTCTGAATTTCTTGGTAAAAATGTGGGTTTTCCCTTTGCCCATATGAAGATGTGCCTTTCCCGCGAACTCTGATAAATAGCACATTCATCAGAGAAAAGAATGTACTTCCGAGCAGGAATGGTGGGGAAGGCCTCCAACAAGATCATGTATGCTTCTTGTCGGCGGTTTAAGTCATTGTCCATTAGTTCATCGATGGCCATTGGTCGGAATGCTTGTAGGCCCAAGTCCATTTACATGTGGAGTTGCATTATACTCCTTTTAATTCCAAATTCTGCAGCATGCTCTCTAGTCGACTTGCAGGGTAAATGCATCACTGACGTACTATTTCAGCACATGTTTCCCTTCGGGTTGATGGACGACAAGAGCGGGGGCATCCAAAACACTTCCCAGGCAAAAAAGCTTTCTTCTCCCACATGATCAAAGTCTGACGACTTGGTGGCTCCTTACCGAACCGTTCACGAAACCTATCCATCACCTGTGTTATATTTTCGTTGTTGTACTTCCGTTCATGAACCCACACACTTGTCACTAAGCGCTCCTCCAAATTGAAGTCACTGGTATTTGCCATTGTTCTTCACCAAACACAGAAAGGCGAGACAATGAAGTGGTCAACGCACAGACTTTATTCTCCTCCCCGGGCAGTCACGTGGCAGTTACGCGTCAATCACGTTAGTCAAATACATTTGAACGAAATAGGAAAGGCTGTCAAGAATCTAAAATCCAAAACGACAGTTAGATCTGATGGTATACCCTCGTATAGGTAAAAGGATGTATTGATAAATTTAAATATTCTTTATTGATTGCATTCAACTTGGGACTAAAGCATGTATTTTTCCTAACAAATGGAAATCTGCTTTAGTTTGTCCTATACCTAAAACAAACAACAGATGAGAAATTACCAACCACAGGCCTATAGCAATCTTACCAATGTTTGAAAAATTATCTGAACTGATTGTATATCAACGAATTATTAATTACTTGAAGGCAGTTATCTCAACTAAACAACATGGCATCGTTTCACAAAAATCCACGGTAACGAACTTTACAATTATTACAGATTTTATTGAAAACTCGTTGGACGAAGGAAAGCAAGTCGATGCGATTTATATTTACTTCGAAAAGGCCTTTGACAGACTTACTAGATAAATTAAATCACCATCACTTCTCTCTATCTTTGATTAGGTTCATGTGCTCTTATCTAACTAATCGCAGATAGTCTGTTCTATTTAAGGAACACAAATCTTATGAATATACAGCAATGTAATGAGTCCCGCAAGGTTCGAGTCTTGGACCGTTGTTATTTCTCTTGTTCATTAATGACCTACCGTAATTCTTACCGTAATTAAAACGTGCTATTTGTTAATGACTTCAAATATATGCTAAAATTAATTCCATGAAGATGCCATAAAACTACAGCATAGTTTAGGAACTTTACTAACTGGTGCGTTATCAATCAACTTGCAATTAATACGAAGTTTTATCATTCAGTACAAATAAAACGATTTATAGATTTAATTGTTAAATTCATAAGTAGGCCCGACGTAGTTAAAAAGATCTTGGTGTCACGTTTGATATGCAATTAACGTTTAACAGCCACATAAAAATTATTACAAATGAAGCTTTAACATTCTAGCATTTGTAATAAGAATGGGAAGGAAATTTAACAACGCTTCTACGTTAGAGAAAATGTACTATGCTTATGTTCATTATAGCAAAGACGTAGCATTTCTGCCGGCCGGGTGGCCGAGCGGTCTGCAGCGGTAGGCCATCGGTTCGAAGGTCCCGGGTTCGAGTCCCGGCAGGGGCATGTGTGTGGATTTTAACACTTAACAGCTAAAGGCGAATCGTGACGGGCCGAAGCCCAAAGTTACTAGACTGACCCATATAAAAAATAAAGTTTACCAAAGTTTTACGTAGCATTTCTGATATGTTTTTTCTTAGAAAAATAATTCAAAATGGCTTAGACTGCACAGACTTGGTATCATTATTAAAGTTTCGTGTCCCGTCATTAAGAACTCGCGTAGACAACACTGGTCTCTTCCACTACAAAAAGGCATGGATATTATAATGATGAAATCACCAATCTGGAGAAAATGTAACTACCTACAATGAAATGTGTAGAACTTCCATCAAATTGGATATATGTGATATGTCTTCGTCTTCCAACGCATTTAGAAATATTGTAATAAAAATGTCTGTAAATGAGCATTTTAAATATCGACACTCTAATTGGGCTACAAAGCTTGTTGTGTTGACAATAAATATATAAATAAAATTAAAGTACATAAAAAATAAAATATAGAAAGTACATATAAACATTGTATCTTTTGTTTTCTATTTTGCATAGTATAATTTGCTCCGGCTAGGGTGTGGCGAGCGCCCCCTTGGCCTCAAGAATGTCGCAAGTCTGAGGGGGTTGACATTTTTCGACAATTACAACTTCAAAGAAAAGAAATAGGAAAAGCCGCCAGGGCCTGTATTCTACATACAATCAGATTATTCATTTAGTGATAGTGAGTCAATTCAAAGGAAAACTCTCACATAGGGTTACTGCCAACAACATAATTGCAATCAATTACCTTGCAAGTGTTCATAACTTTTGGTGCAATGCTAGGCTACTTTCTTGTTCAAATCACCGAAAAAAATAATGAATATTTTAATATGACTATCTTATAGAGCACTTACTCGCAATTTATAGAAAAACAGCAGAAATTAAAACTGTTAACATTTTCATTTGACAAATGTTAATTCACTAATAGCTGATAAAATTGTAAATGGTAACTGTTATATAATGAAGGTTTGTTTCATTCATTTTACCCATAATAAATTTGAATGTCTAGATTGATTTTATACTGACTTTATATGTCAAAGTATACTGAAACTGAGATAAAGAAATTAGACCAACCATGTTAATAAATGACTGAGCAGTGTGTCTAAACAGCTCTTACTTTCTCATACGTTTACTGTATCAGGGATTTCTATTGTGCACAAGATTTCATTATTAATTCTTATCAAGTTCATATGTACGTTGATTAGGTTTGAAACAACAAGTGTGATCATGTAAGTGATTCTTCCATTGCATTCATAGTTGCACTAACGAGAGAAAAGGTTTGCAAAAGAAATGACAGTCAGTCATTAACATATTTTCGTGTCTGGAATCTATTAAAGAGCCACGGCGAAGGTGAAAAGATAGAGAGAGTGTTTTTGGATCATTTTGGTTGTATAGATTCTTCAATGTTTAAAGCTTACCTTGTATGAAGAGTCGAGAGTGAAATTCAGTTCCACTTTGGCGATGTGAAAGTCCACGTGGAACGGAGGAGAAGGGATTTGTGAGTAGTTTTCGTTGAGGGATTTACACAGCAGGGAAGAGCCCGTCCAAAAGTCATTTCCCCAAAAGAAACCGGACGGTCTCCGTCCACTAGAATCCACCACTGAAAGAGATAACAAGAATACATTCATAAGTATTCATTAAGAAACTAATTAGTGCAAATATTACTTAAAACAATGAACAGTACTGAACTTTGTAAAATAATTAAGTTTAAGTTTCAAATTGTTATATTATATATATTTCAGGCGTTTACTGTTTTATTAATAATTTATAGAAAAACGATATTTGAAGAGTACAGGGAAACAAGCAGCTATGTGCATGAAAGGTGATATCTCGTAAAATGCAATTTAAAGTCTAACTCTTCCATTTATTTACTCCCATGTATTTAAAACTTTTAAACCACTATAACCTGGTGATTACTTGCCCATTTGGATTGAAACTTCCTGAAGGATTAGCTGCCATTATATCGTACCTGTTACGAGTGCAAACTCGTTTTATTTAAATGCACATACCACCTTCATTCCCTGTACTCTTTATTTGAGTTTGGTCCCACAACATATTGGTATAAAGTGTTACTAATTTAAATTTCGTAATGTCTCAAACTGTAGCCGAACGTCTGTTTGTCTACTTTTTTTTAATGTTTTCTTTGATAAGAAAATCCGGTAGATGTTATTTTGTGAGACATTTCGTAACGAAGTTGATGGGTATGGGGAACGGGGGACAATGGGTAACACTTATTTTTGCATTTTGTAACCAACTGCAGAGACACAATGGCAACATCTAACTTACTAAGTGCTTGAAAGAGTTATGGTTAAGGACAACAGATGGCAACACATTGTGAACATTTTTTGTATGGGAATTTACACAGTGAGATAAATTTTCAGAACATGCTCAATGTGGGTCTCCGTAAGAATGCTTTTGACTTTGCATACAAATTTAATATAATACTGTTTTTGAACAACGTAGTTTCCTTCAAGTTTTCATTTAAGTAACTCACAGGCAAAATAACATTGAAAAAGGAAAGTATTGCCAGGATGATATGCCATTAATATCTCAACTTTTATAATGGAAGACCTGTCTGTAACGACCACCATTAAGCACTGAAACTAATAACTAGTAACATTTTAATGTTATGAAAACTCTGCGCACTGCAATAAATAACTACTATTTTAACACAACTTATATTAATATATAGATAAGAGAAATATATTTTTTTTCTTTTACAAAAGAAGTCGAAATAGCGTATTAGAAATTTAACATGGATAAAACGTCCACCTTTTTTTCACGTTCGTGACAATTGTAAATATATTTTACAACTGTAAATACAAATTACTACCAAAATATAACAGAACACACTAAAATGAAGCGGCCGTTTCAACAGGTTCCCTATATATATATATACTTCTACGTAATGGATGCTTTGTTAAACATCTTATATGAAGATGTCACAATTAGAGTGGATTGATGAAAGACGCCTATCGAGGAAAGATGTCTACAATACACAGAGGGGCAAATCAAGAAAAATGGATTCTGTGAACTGTGAAGAAATATCCAAAACTGATGATAGTATCGTAGCTAAGTGAACAAAGTAACGTGCTGTCCATTTGAAAACTTGTTTCGGCGGCTATGATAGTATATGCATGGCTGCAAAGTGCGGATGTGTACTCTCTCTTACATGAGTTGAAATATACAAGAAGGCTCGCAGCTTTTAAGAGTTTATTTGGAGTTTTAGCGAGAAAATGAAATGTTAAGAAGTGATCGCCCCGAGTAATCTGTAGTTTATGGTCTAAAGTACAGACCTGTGTGACGTTGGATAGAATTCATCCTGTACAGAAAATACGCGTACACTCCATTTTTCACCACATTTGTCCTATAACCCAAACTTCGTGTAGAGCTACACAATACGTGTATTTCATAGACAGCTTAACTCCACCTGCTTCTTTTCGAAAAATGTGGTGTTTCATAGATGGTTGCTATGCTAATTTGTGTTCCGACTTTGTCAAACATTATTTGTTCATTATGGTAATTGCGTGAGTAGAAGCAAATTTGACCAAGACGTTCGCTCGTCGAGATTTATTCAATATCCTAAATGGAAAAGAGGATATTAAAGCAGCGAGCAACGGGGACTCCTCACCATGCATATACTTCGCATGGTGAAGAATGCAGACAGAGCGGAGGATATACCCGACTTAGTTCCATAGGAAGTAGCCGAAGCTCCTAGAAGGTTTTGCTCTGAAGAATCTCTCAGAAGGGACATATCAAGGTCCGATCCTGAAGAAGTGTTCGGGACTGTTTACCTTCGCCCAACAGATAGCAGGTGCGCAGTCCCCGTGAGAAACATATAGAAAAACGATAAATAAAATTTAAAGTAGAGAGGACAACGTGAAATACACAGGCGATTTCGAAAGGAAATAAAGCTGTAACCAAAATCGGGTGGAAGTACAACCACAGTAACACTGCCAGAAGATTTTGCCAAAAAGTGCGACCACTTCTCCAGATATCACTATAATCTCTAAAACCGTTTCTCTGTGACTCTGCATGCTATCTCTAGTGTATATCACATCAACTCGGATGTGCTCGACACGTACACACTGTGTTGCTCACGAGACGAGATTTAGGCTGTCTCGTCTCGAAAATGTCTTGTCCAGAGAGTGTCTCGTCTCGAAAAGATGTATATTTTACATTACGAGAGCTCTGTCTCGTATCGTTTTCTATATCTATTTCCCTGTCTCGTCTCGTCTCGTGGCAACACTAGTATGCAGTGGAATTAAACACATTGTTTGTACATTTTTATGCGTGGTTATACACGACATCTAGTGTCCACAAAATATTTATTATAGGATTATTTCAATGCTCTCCTTACGACAGACTAGTTATCGGAGGTGACTCAAAAAGCCAAGAACAAAGATCTTAAGAAAGTCTGAGTAGGGAACACTAGAATTGTCCAGAGTTGTGACGAGTAAAGATCTTTTCCATACGCCAAGGAGACTTAAGATGTCTCAGTACCTACGCTGTGTGTGTGTGTGAGAGAGAGAGAGACAGAGAGAGAGAGAGAGAGAGAGAGAGAGAGAGAGAGAGAGAGAAAGAAAGAGATATTTCATATTTTAAATATATTAGACAAATGATAAGCAATAATGACATTTTGGATAACGACCCCAATAATACTTGTAAATATGTAAACCTGATAATTTTGACATTGTTTATTTTAGATAAGAAATTAAAATACCCATAATTGATGACGTCATACACCTACACCATTACGAGTATTCTAATTTCTCAGCTAAAATAAACAATGTCGAAATATCAGCTAGTTGATTTTATACTCATTCACATGTATTATTGACGCCTCTTTCCAAATTTTCATTATTGCTTGTCCCTTGTCCAGTATCTTTAAAAATATGAAAGCTCACACACACGTGCAGCGTGGGTACTAAGGTAACTTAACAGTTCATTGCCAGAAGATATCAACCTTCTAGCACCTCCTGGTCCTGCAGCTGAGTGTTTTAATTCTTATACGTATTACATTTGATAATTTTTAGGTGGTTTCACTCGTTTTGCGCATCAATTCATTACTAATCTATTAACTAGATCTCAGGCGAAACACAACATGACATGCTCAATTCTTTGCTCCAACAACCTGAACCTCAGAAATGTCATGGAAAAAAAATCTTTGCCCCAAGCGTCCACATATTCATCCAATATACAGACAAGCTCTACATTTGCAAACAACTTTGAAATTCGGCCCACTCTGCAATAGTGTAATTCCATAAATATGATCCTAGGTGGAAAACATATATGGTGTGAAAGAACTAGTCAGTATGTTCTCTAAAGGGTTCTAGTGAATGTCTCGTAGTCTGCCATGTGGAGACGAAGCAAGTCCATTGAAAGATAAAAATATATATTTTAGCCTAGAAATAATTTTCTCCAGTCAGTAAACAATTTAGAATCTGACAAAATTCTATGACGGAGAAGAAAATGCGCTTGAATAGAGCATTTTGACTGTCAAGTACTTGCTTAGGCTGTATCACAAATATGCTATGTGTGTGGTGGGAAACAATATGTGAAGTGGCGTCTTACACCAAAGACAGGGGATAGATGTCACCTAAATACACTGCATCAAATAGGACTGTTTTCTCGTTAGACACTCATCTTTTCAACATGCACGGCAGTGCATGAGCCAAGTTCTTCACGTCAGAAAACGTCAGCACTGCCAGAAGCATGTTATACAGGAACAAGAGTTTATGGCAAAATCGACGATTTGGGGGCCCCGTAAAAAAAAAGATGTTAAAGATAGGAATATGAGCTTTTGCCGTTAAGGAGATATGGTAAATATGTGCAGATGTACAAAATTTCATATTCGTATCTCAAACTGTGTTCTAGTTGTGGCCCCCTGAAATTGCACATTTTAGGCTAACTGACTCACTCACTCACTCACTCACTGACTCACTCACTCATCATATTGTTTAGGGTGTTTGGAGTAAGCTAGAAACATGAAATTTGGTATGAAGGTAGAGGATGATAAGTAGATAAAGGAAAAATTCCGACGTTTTGAAAAGGTCGCCATCTTGGATTCAAAATGGCCGCCAAACCTAAAATTTCAAAGAATACACAGCCTAAATGACTAAAGATAGAACAGTGAAATTTGGTATGAAACTACATTATTGATAGCAAATTAAGAACACTTTTTAAAAGATTGAAAAAGTCGCCATTTTGGATTCAAAATGGCCACCAAACCTAAAATTTTAACGAATACACAGCCTAAACGGCTGCCGCTAGAATAATGAAATTTAGTTTGACAGTACAACATTATTAGTAGATTATGAAAATATTACAAAATATATCTAAAGACTCCATCTTGGATCCAAAATGGCGGGCGTCATCAATCCATTTTCCAACTGCTTGAGCCAGAGATACGAAATTTGGCATAATGATGTATTATCAAGAGTAGTTTAGGAAAACATAACAACGTTTTAAAAAATTCACCATCTTTGATTCAAAATGGCAGCTGAAATACCATTTTTCACATCGTTCGAGATAGAGAAATGAAATTTGGTATGATAGTGTATCATCACGAGTATGTCACGAAAATATAAGAAAACGTTAAACATGTGTCCATCTTTTATCCAAAATGCCCGCCTAAGCCCCACTTTATAACGACTGAAGCTAGAAAAACGAAATTTTGGTATGAAGGTGTACCATTACGAGTAGGTTAGAATAAATTCGGCTCGTCTCCCCTACTAGGGTACAGTTCCCAGCGGGAGCCTGATTGCGATAAAGGGGTGCGCCCCAGCGAGGCCATCTTGGAATTCTGGGGGCAGCGCCCCAATGAGGCAAAGCGAGCATATAAATTACACAAGTGTAAAAAGCTGCGAAATACGAGCAAAAGCACCAGGGGTGCAAACTGTCCAGTCAACTCCTTCAACCTTAAAAAGTGGTGAAATGGAATATGGATGAGCCTAGTTCCTCGCGCCAACTTCCAATACTCCTGCGCGTCTCACCAAGTTTTACTCGTCACAAACGTTAGCACTGCCAGGAGCATGTTATATAGGCAGAATGTGGACGTTTCCCCATTCGGACGCAGCGCTCTGGAGTATGAGGGAATATCTGCATCATGTGGCGCAGTGCACTGTAGATTCTGGTTGTGATAAAAAGACGGAGATCCTCCAAACTCCTCAAGTTCGATGCGCGGCCTGCCGTAGGATTCTTGGCGCAGCGAGGCGAGCGAATCGAGGGGAGTATCAACACGTACGGCAGTGCATGCAACCGAGTTCCGCGTGTCACAAAACGTCAGCATGCTATACAGGAGCAAGAGTTTATTGCGAAATCAGCGATTTTGAGGTTCTGTAAGAAAAAAGATGTTAAAAATTGAAATATGAAATTTCGAAGTATGACGGTATACCATCACTAGTAGATTACAAAATATCTGCAAAGACATCATTTTGAATCCAAAATGGCTGACTTCATAATCCATTTTCCAGAACGTTTGAACTAGGGATACGAAATTTGGCATAAAGGTGTATTAACAAGAGTAGTTTAGGAATCATTTACATTTTTGAAAAAGTTGTTAACTTGGATCAAAATGGAGCACAAAACTTTTTCCACACCATTCGAGCTATAGAAACGAAATTTGGTATGAAGGTGTATCATCACAAGTAGGTAACGGCAATGTAAGAAAACATTTTAAAAATCGCTTTCTTTAATTCAACATAGCCGCCCAAATACCATTTTCCAAACCACTGAAGCTAGAGAAACGAAATTTGGTATCACGAAAATGTTTCAATATATGGATCAAACCACCGCTATGAGCGTGCAGCCCCCGAGGCGATATGGGAAAAGGTCTGCACAGCATGGGGCGCTGTCCCCAGAAAGTCTGATCACAATAAAGGGAGCGTAGCCCTAAAAGTTTGAAGTTGGGGCGCACACGGAATTCTGGGGCAGCACACCCAGCGAGGCGAACCCAGTATATATATACACGTATAAAAAGCTGTGAAATCCGAGCAAAACACCAGATGATGTTCGAGCCTTAGGGTTGGTGGTGGTGGATTTTAGGGCCGCTAGCAGGAAGCAAATTTGCTGTATCATCACAAGTAGGTTACAATAAATATCGCAAAGCTTCCCTATGTTTCAATAAATATCTCATTCCCACGGGTGGTGGGTATGGGAAAAAATCTGCAACACGGAAGCACAGTGTCCTGGAGAGTGGTTACGATAAAGGAGCGTAAGTACCCAAAAACTCAAAGTTGGGGGCGCAGCCAGCTACGGGGGGCGAGGACCTAAACGAGGCCGAGCGAGCGGGTATATATATTATACACGTACAAAAAGCTGTGAAATCCGAACAAAATCACAAGAGGTGCAAAAAGTGGAGCCAAGTTCTTTAGCCCTAAAAAGGTGTGAAATGGGAGACGGATGAGCCAAGTTCCTTGGTGACAGCATGTAACAGGAACCAAGGAACTTCGCGCGAGGTGACAAGGTTCATGATCCTCAAGATATAAGGGTGGTGGGGATCCTAAAACCTCTACGTCCACCGCCACCAACCCTAAGGCTGTTGCCAGCTCGCGCCAAGTTCCTTTGTTCCTGTTACATGCTGTCACCAAGGAACTTGGCTCATCCGTCTCCCATTTCACACCTTTTTAGGGCTAAAGAACTTTTTGCACCTCTGGTGTTTTTGTTCGGATTTAACTATTCTTCTTGGTTAGAAGGAAGTCATACGACGGCATTTCTAATTGGTAGTCTCCGCACGTATTCAATAAAACTTGAAAGTCATTTATGGCCTTTTGGCAATCATAGTTCATGCCGGAGAGAGGTAGGGGAAGATGTGGGAAAGAAGTCGACCTGTGTCTAGTTTCGAAGGCATCATCCCAGAATTAGCTTTGTGTGACTAAGAATAACGCTGGATAAGCGTCAGTCAAGATGACCGCCCCCGGGATCGAACCCAGCCACAAACGAACATCGAACACAAAGCCTACGATCTACTAAGCTACGGCTAATCGGTACATGTTTAATAAAGTGTATGATAAAAGTTAAAGAACTATTTTTTATTTCACACAAAACGTACCCATTTCTGCATTAAATTGGTGTATGTTCCATTATCACATAAGGAAGAGAAATCTGGTAGTGCTGCCATCTAGCTTGTTGCTTTACGCCAAGTTTAAATGAACGGATGAGAATTGTAGTGATCTAGGCCAAGTTTATGTGAAAATTAAATACTAAAGTGTTCTGCAACAAGTCAAACCCATTATCGTTGCAGACTAATATTTATTTTAGGATTAAAGAAGTCCATATTAATATATATATATATTAAAATATGATTTTAAAATATAGAAATATATTGTCATCCGACATACGTCACTGTACAAAATTTCATCATTGTATGACATCGGGAAATGATGTCGGGTAACGTTAAAAGATTTGAGGACACCACGAACCATTTTGAACTATAGAAAAGAATGTAAAAAAAAATCTTTTAAAGACATATTTTTCTTAAACAATTCGCACTAAAATGTAAAAAATAATTTTGTTTAATCATTACTAAAAAGAAAAGCATGGGGCACGCTCTCATATACAGGTACTTTATAAATTCTTCTATGGCACGCCCCAAGGTTTTTTTAGTCATGCATACACTTTTTTTTTTACATTTTAGTACGAATTGTTTAAGAAGTATGTCTTTAAAAAGTTTTAAAAGTTTTTTCGAATTATTTTGGTGTTCTGATATATTTTCTCAAGCTAATTCTTTGTGACCCAAATCCTAAAGTGTACTCCAACAAATCAATACCAACATCATTGCAGGTTAGTATTTATTTTAGGATAAGGAAGTCCATATTAAAAAAAAAAATATTAAAATATGCTTTTAAAATATATAAATATATAGAAATATATTAAAGTAACAATGAAATATTGTATTGTCACCCGACTTACGTCACTGTGCAAAATGTCTTCATTGTATGACGTCGGGAAATGAGTTAAATTAAACGTTGCAAGATTTGAGGACACCACGAACCATTGTAAACTAAAGAGAGAATGTAAAAATGGAACTAATTGTGCACCATGACGTTTCGATTGAAAATTGCGTTTTTTTTTTTTTATAAATTACGTTCCTTAAATAATTGTTTGTCATTACTCATTAAGACTGACTGATAATATCATGATTCTCACAAATTCAAATATAAACTTTGGTTTCTGATTAAATATTTAAATTAAAAAGTACTTCGCTTTGAACAGAAACTGAAATGTGATATTAAACTGAATTTCGAAATTTTAAAAAATATAAAAACTTTCTGCTTTCAGAAAATTAAAACAAAAAACGTAACTAGTAGTAAACACGAAAAACAAATGATTTGAGTCCAGAAAAGAAACAAGATGAACAATACAGGTGAAATAAAAGTAAAGAGATGAAATGGAAAACGATAGAATTAAAACATTTACTAGATTTAAGAAAATAAAAATAACATTGACGATATATAGAAAGTAAAACAAAGTAAGACAAAGTCACAGAAAGAAAATAAACAGAGAAGTTGAACACCGGAGAAAAAGAAGACAATCGAAGAAAAAAATAATCGAATAAAGAGAAGAAAGGAAATAATATTGGTAAGTGAATAAAGAAGTAAAACGAATGTAACAGAAAAAAAAACAGATACAGTAATAATTTAAGACAAGGCTTAATCTATAATTACAAGATTTACGACCAGACAGAACGTTGGTTCAAAATTAGAGCAATATTGAAAGTAACACACTCAACCGAAAGCTGTTTTATTTTCCTGGAACGCTTGATTCACACATATATTTCAGATTTCTGTTAATTACAACTCAATTTGTTTTTATTTGCTTCCATACACCAAGTCACATGTTGAAACTAGCTTCTAACTCTGGTAAAGCTCAAGCATAGTATAAAACACTAAATCAAAAGGGAACAGATAGATTAGAAATCAATAAAAAAGTTTATAGCAGGCGAAAGGCAGATCCAAGATAAGTGGTAACTCTGTTGGCATACTTAATAGGTCATGACGACATAAAACGCTCTTTAAATAAGAAAAACCATCTTTATTTGTTTGATTATATAATATTATAAAAACAGGTGGGTGTGGAAGATTGCAATAGTACTTGGAAACAGAGAAAGAGAGAAAGGTTTGTTGGTCATCATTGCTTTTCTTTCATTTACATATTGTTATGAAACATAAAACAAAAGCTGCAACAACATTCCTGTGGGTTCTGTGTTGTCATTTCAGATGTGCAGTCTGTAATGATCTCCATCCAACGCATGTAACGAGCAAAATATTGATTCTGATGTCGAAACAGAGAAAGAAGAAAGCAGAGAAGACGAATAGAAAGAGGGCGAAGGCATTTCGTCTCTGGCCTTCTAGTAGTTCGATGACTTGAGGTTTCTGGCAGGCTTCTTTTAGTAAAAGGTTTACACTCTGTCTAACCGCTTCTCCATTAAACTACATTTTATGACCAATTATACACAGGGTGTTTCATTAATGTCATTCCAAATTACTAACATGAATTAATAACTAACATAGGAAATAATCCTCTGAAGATTACATAATGATTTACCCGTATATACTTCATTCTTAGAGACGTAGGCAGTGAGAAAGTAGGGCTACAATTACATGCGTGGCCGACTGGATTGTCTTACAGCATGATTTTAATTACCGTATATTGTACAGGTTTTGTAAGCTGATTTTACATTAATTCGTATTAGTGTACATTTTCTACGCTACAATATTTTATACACCCAGCTAAGTGATCTACTCTAAAGCTAAACACATATTGACTTGTAGAGAGTATACAGGTTCGAAGCTTATTTACGCCGGTCATCTTGATTAAGGTTTTTTTTATTAAAGAGTCGTTCGCTGTTACATTACCATTCTCATATGTTGGGCTCACCCCAGTAGCACACAAACGAGTTTTGAACGTTGATTTTTTGTTTATTTCGTTGATTAACCGTTTTAGGTTGAAAATAGTACGTTTCACTTTATATGATATTTAAACAATGACGATATTGTTGATAAGATGTGGATTCAACTGTTATTTTCAGCTATGGTATAGATTTCGTTTCATGGGATTCTTCCTAATTTAATGGAATAAATTTTATAATTAAAAGCTAATTGAATACCACTAACTTTTATTTTGTGTCCTCTTTTGCATGTTGAAAATATTTTGGATTTCAATCTATATTCCAACTAAAATTTGATTTCGTTGATAGAACGTTAATGTGTCGTGTTTTAGCCTACTATGTTAAACTGTGCCCTAGATTATCTTTAAAAAAAAAATGCATACAAATTGTACTTAAAAGCGAATTTAATAAAAATAACTACGTTTCTCATGTTCTCATTTGCATATTGAAAACATATTGAATTTTAAACTATATACCAACTAACATTTAATTTAGTTTAATAGAGTGTTAATGTGAAGTGTTTTCAACTTTCCTTTCCAACAATGACATAGGTTTCGCTTTATATGCGTTTTTCTAAGGCGACATATTACACTTATTGAGAAATACAAATTTAAAAGTACAGCAATGGTCAGAGCGTTAAAAAAGGAAAATGCGGATAACAAATTCAATATGTAGAAACATGCAGATTCTAATTCTTACACGTTGGTGAAACGACGCGTCTGGATTTGTGGCGATGCATTCTAATACAGATACCGTAAAAGAATAGTGACTCTCAAGGCGACTTTATGGATGAATAGTAGCGTGACGAGCTGCTAACGAAGAGTGTGGAAAGTTCAATCTTCGAATCCCAAAGCAGACGGTTGGGTAATTTACTCTTGGAAAACTAATATTGTATATCATGATGAAAGCAACGGACAAGATGCAGCTAAATGTGTACACCAATAGACAGCAACCATGCTCTGTTTTGGCCAACTGAAGCCGTTTCTTCATCGTACGCTTTTTGATTTCAACATGTTTCTTCTCAACCATTTTTCAACGTCGAATAAACAGTTGAACAGGCTAATATTTCGGTACATTTACAACGTTAAAAAAATTACGTTTCTGTACTAACGTTTCATCTATGTATTTTCAGTGCATGTGTGTTACTGCGGAACCTTGTATTGGCCAGCAAAAGAAATCTTGATGTGTTTGTAAGAGCATATGCCAACATTTTATATTTTCCTTACTTTGTAATAAGGAACTTTCAATTAAAGAAAAGTAGACTTGTAAAACAGTCTTTGCAAAGTGTTTGCGGACCGTTTCTGACATAAACCAATGTCTTGACTTGAACCTCCGGAGATTGAATACATCTGCTGTCGTGGAGTCACGGATATTTATTTATATAGATATACAACAAATATATTCGTCCCATGTTCGGCAATACAGTAAAGCCATCATCATCTTTGATGGATACTCTAATGGTCCATTCATTAAAGCAACCGACATCAGAACATATCAAGATGTGCAAAACATACCAAAATATTGTATTGCACCCAAGAACAAAACTCGCAATAAGAAAGCAAGACTTCTTAGGAAAAAAGGTCAATAAGGGAACCTTCATTTATTTGTCCAGCAATCATGTGAACAAGTTGGTTTTCAGTGTGTATGTGCAAATCGTATGGGTAACAGTGAAGGAATCATATAAGCAAGACGTTGTTGTTGTGGTGGATGATCCAAATATTGTCATACTTTTGGGTTATCATGATGAGACTACCTGTACGAAAATATTTTCTCTAGCTTGACCAAAGAAGAGCCCTAGTATTTGCCGATTGTGGAACTTCCATGATGTTGAAGCTACCCTAGGGTTTAAATAGTTTACGATTTACTATTCATTTACCCTCTTCCAGCATGTGATTCAACGCTGCAGCTTTCTGAACTATGGAAAGGGGAAACCCTAAAAGTGTTGTGAATTTGTTCTCACTATTAGTAACTGCATTCATTAACTCAGCATCAACCCTTGTGAATGTTATTGAGGCAGGACAAAAACAGTAGGTGATTCTGTCATATGATTAACTGGATCAGTTGCATTTTGCATACCAAATTCTTTAGTCAAAAATAGCGAAAAACACGTTTTCCATTACCACTTACTTGAGCGGTAACAAAATAACACAGTTTACAAGTTCAGCACTAAGTTCAAGCATTTTGAAGTGGACGGTGTGTTCTTGATAGCCAACTGCCTCGTAAAGGGCAAATTTTACCTGCTGCTCCTCAATTCTCTGTTTTAGATGGGACAATGCAGCTATAAGGAAGACTGTTTTACATCTTGCTGCCGTAAACACATGGTTCGTGAATATACTTGTCCCTCTAGTTTGGCTAGTAGCGGAACCACTGATCTTGTAAACATGATGCCAACAGCTCCATGGCATTTAGTGGCTGGCTCGAACAGCATTCCCGACACTTAGACAACACTAATGATAATGAGAAGGGAGGTTAATTTCAAATGTTAACTCTATGAACGAAAATAATTCTATAGACATAAACTTTCTATACATTTATTGTGCACATCTATCAAAAAGACTTAGTTTTGTACACAACAAAGAGGTATACAAAAGAGTGTACAATACGCACCAGGATTGAATCATGTTTTTCTGAAATTGAATTTTGCACACATGTTGTGCACTTCCTTTTTTCATGACTACTTTCGTACACTTCTTGTACAGACTTTTCTACCCTGTGACTCTCTTTGATATTGATTTTTTTTTAACAAACTGCGGGAAAACGTCACGGTTGTCTGTGGCTTCATGCCATACGAGTTGGTTCATATTTTCATTTGAAAGAGGTTTTGCACAGAATGAGTATACCTGAAGGTTTTCTAACCTGGAGGGTAACAGATAAAGTGGCGTCTTGCCCCGAAGGTTGGGTATATATGTCCATTATGTAAATTCATTACTGCAAATAAGACTGTTTTTATTGTTTTCAGGTAAGACACTCATTTCTTTGAACTATTTTTCTTGAACAGAATGTAGTCATACACCAACAATCTAATTAGTAGTTTACGTACATATTCAATAGAATTTGAGTGTTATTTATGACTTTTAGGCAACTATGGCTGAGGCAGAATAGGAGTAGGGTCAGGATATGGGGAAGAAGTCGGTCTGTGCCTAGTTTGGAAGGCATCATCCGAGCATTAACCTTGTGTGATTAAGGATAACCCTGGATAAACCTAAGATAGCTGCCGCGGGGATAGAACCCAGAACCTACCGAACACGAAGCCAACGCTCTACTAACTGAGCTACGGTTACTCGGTATATATTTAATAGATTATATACTATACGTTAAAAAACTTTTTTTTTCATTTCACACAAAACGTAGTCATTTCTACATTAAATTGGTGTATATTCCATTATCACATAAGGAGAAATCTGTGCTTTCAAGCAGATGTCATTAAGGTGGACATTGTAACAAATATGTTCTGAAGTGTAGGAAATATACGCATACTTGTTTATGTATTTTAGTCGTATTAAATATAATTTAGACATGAAGTTTCACATTTCAATTTCACTATTATTGTCATATCTTATCTAACAAAATAGCATTTCTGTTGCAATTAGTTTGAGGTTAAATTTTGAAGTTCCTGGACTTCTAAAGTTTGTTACTTATAACAGCAGGATTTCGTATTAATGTAAAGGTTAGAAAGTAAGGATTTGAAGTTCTTTGATATCACTTAAAAAGAAATATTTCGTTTAACCTGTCGAAATATTCACAATAATATTTTCTGCACTTAAAATAGTGAAAGGCTTTGAAAGAATTTCACCTTTATACGTTAGTTTGCTGAGTTTTACAGCATCCAAGCCCGTTTTGGTCTGTAAGTTTACTCTTATCCGTTGGAAGAGAAATAAAGAAAGAAGAATGGCATAGGCCAGGCCCTTAATCTAGATTCTAGATTGTTTCCAGGCATTTGTCTCGTAAAACTGGGTGAAACCCTTAAAAAAAAAAATAATCGGAATGGCCGGCAGTAAAACTCGAACCTGCTTGAGGTCTGAACCAAAGATTCCAGAAGGCCTTGAATATATTAAAAATGCAAATTCGAATCTGCTTGCCTCCTCATTGTGATCAGGACACCGCGACCGAAAGAACAATGCCTGGTTATCATCCGATGCTTGAAACATTTCCCAAAACGTTATTTTATACAACTGCTCTGTGATTCCTATAACAAATTGTTATTTATCGTTTTTCATTAGCTACTTTCGATGTCCATCACCACCAATTGCTAATCTCTAGTCCTCTACATGTATTCGATAGAACTTATTTTCCATACGTAATTTAATTTGTTTTGTGCTGCAAGATGTTCCAACCTAAGTCATGAGATATGGGAATTATGTTTACAGTTGTTATGATAACCATATAACTACCTAAAATATGTCAATATTGTTGACTAAAAATCGATTCCAGGCCACCTGGATGATGAGCTAGAAAGCAAACAGATCGTGTAGACCCTTAACTATCGACTCAAATCGTCACAGCATTCAGATTTTGTATACTTTTAACGGTTTAAAACACAAATTCTATATCTTTCAATCATGGGTGCTCTGTTACCCATGTGCAAGCATTGCACAACTGAGAAGATTATTATTTAAAGAAGAAATTACACCACAAACAAGAATCGATGAAAGTTTGAAGAAGAAGAAAACGGTTTAGACATTGTATTGCGTATTCAGGTGTATATTCATGTTTAACAACAACTTTAAAAAGTTGCTTTTCACCTTTCACTTTCCGAAGGCATGATTTTCTTGTCTTTTTTCTTTCTTTCTGGAATGTGTTGTTGCTACTTCCAGACTGCGACCTTCGTTTATGAATCAGAGGACTTCTCCGGAACTACAAGTCATACAGGGTGTGCCAAAACAAAACGGCACAAAGAGGTCATCTGATCTTGGAAATTGGAATTTCGAAGAAAAAATATTGTTATTAATAGCTGACCGCGCTAAGTCAATGACTACGGAAAACGCTTTCTTTCGTGTCTACGTTGTACCTACATCAAACGAAATAATTGATTGTGGTGCTTATCTATCTTGCTCTAAAATAGTACTCTCTTCAGGAAAAATACAAAAAGGCAAATATAATAATTTAGATTAACTGTTAAATTTACGAATTTATCACAAGTAAATACATTATGGTACTAAAATATATTTAGGAAATTCGGAATATTTACAACGTTTTAAAAAGTATTATTCCCGCTTACTTTAACAGAAATTTCCCTAATTTCGAGATAGATCATTTTAAGGTGAGAAAATAAGGTACATTTTAGATTTTTATTTTAAAATGATCGTGGATTAGATAGACTTAATTATCAATACTTTTGTAAAGGTCATGAAGTGATTTTAAAATTCTAAAGGTCATTTCACGTCATAATTTTAAGTGAACTCCGTATAAAAAAGCAGATCACCAAAATAGAATAAACTAGCTTTCTTAAACTCAAGGTGAATATTTCTAGGTCATCAGTCGGGATTTTAGGTTTCCGAAAGGTAAAAATTCATATATATATATATATACACTTTGATCTAGGATATGATCAGGGGGGAGAGCTAATCCACACTTGTGTCACTTTATCCATTGTAAAGTAGGATTGAAGGCAAGGCAAGGCTGTAGTCCCTAATACTATTCTGTGCATTCATCTAATTTAGATGGTTAAGATAGAATTCATCTCTCATTTCGATTGAGAATTTTCCAAGTTTGAAAACGTTGAATATATCGGCCATACATTCATTCATATATGCTGGAACCATTGCGTACGAGTCAAAATGCACCTACGAGTCACGGACGTCATCTATCTCTGGCATCCGAATCGAAGTGGAAGCACGAATTTTGCCTTTGTACTAGAAAGTTTTTCGAGTTCCAAAACTGTAATCAAATTTGAATAAAAATAAGAACTGTTTTATGTTTAGTCTCCATCTTAATTTAAAATAGAATATCCGCAAAAAATTTCCAGGTGTTTTTTTTTTAAGAAAACTTTTACTTATCGTATAATTTTTTGATAGCCCGAGAATTGTATCAATTCTTTTTTTATGGTAATTTTATTTCTTGAGAGTTGTTTGCCCAGGAAATAAAAGTTGATCAGGGCTGTAAAGTAATAAGTTATGTCCGCTAGTTCGTCATCTTAAAACAAAATGTCAATCATCGAAAATTGTTTCAGTTTTAATAGATTTTGTTATCACTTATATATTCTCAGGATTTGTTTTTTTTATTTTTACATCACTTCAAAAGTAAGAGCTATAAAGGAAAATAACTTTTTGCAAGAAATCTTAAAATGGTTGCCATTTTGCTTTTGAAGTTCGGACTAGAATGAAATTGCAATTTCTTTAACTTCTGTCGTAACCTTTCCCCATTATGTGATAATTAGGTTGTAATTTAGATTTGAATTGAATTGAATTTATTTATGACTTTCAGGTATCTATGGCTCAGGGTGTTATAAGATATTAATGTTGAGCCTAAAAGACACTTGATGAGCTGGCAGACGGAAAAACAGACAGTTCCCATCTGAAAACCCGTCAAAAAAATTTCTGAAAAGAAGGTAGACTACAATCAGTTTGATAGTACACACTATAAAACCTGTTTATACATTAATAACGTGAGGAGAAAAATCTTGATTTTAGAAGAAAATCTTACGCAAATGAATAAACACTAATTATTTTACACTTTTCACGATCAGCAGATATTATTTCGAAAGTAGCATACTTACTTCCCAGTGTAATTTTTTTATTCTTAAGTCCCTATGAAGAACGAATATTAAAAATATCTTCAGTAGTATTTAATTAATAATACTTCAATAAAGGAAATCTTTATTTCTCTACTTAAAAACTGTGTATGAAGAATTAAATGGATCATCTATAGTTTACAACAATATCAAGTTATGACAGAATTTTTATAATTTAGCTTCGCCTTTTAATCTTCATTACCGTCAAATGGGATAACTTCGTACAGATTTTAACGTAATCTAATGTGCTCTGCAAAATCCGTAGCGAGTGACAATACGAAAATATTATGCGAGTAACACTTTGTTCTTTATAAATGTACTGAAGGAAGAGCCCTGCAAACCCAGGCCTGAAGAAAGCCAGGGCCGAAAGCATATGTGCCCAGCCTGACCCAACCCGATTTGTATAAACTGGCCGGGCGGAAGCGCCCGGCCCATGCAGGGCTCTGACTGAAGGAAGATCAAAGAAATTCCAAAATAGTATGAGGGGCAAAGACGTAACAATTTTTGTGACGAATTTATCCCAGAAAATGAGGAAATTCGTCACCTCTGATTAAATTCATAGCAGCGCAAAATTACCCCATGAAGAGTTGTCACGCAAAATGGTATAAATTGCAAAACATCCTCTTTTCATACTAGTGGCGCTGTTTTGGCTTGTATTGTTATTTTAGTTTCATTTTTATTGGTTTTTATACATTCAAATTTTACCCTGTGTTTGTCTAGGTAGGTTTTTAGCAGAAGAGCAACACCGGCTTGGGTAAAAAGAATGTTCCATGTCATCAGTTCTTTTAGTGTTTCCACGATTGCGCCTTCTTCTGTCTTGTCTATTGTCCGTGGGCAACCTAGCGGTCCCAAGTGACTGTCAACTTTGTCCTGCAATATTGTTTGGGGAACTCATGTGATGCCTGTTCCACGGTTATTTTGTTTCCCACTTTTTGATCAGTCGTAAAGCCCCCTGCACCTAATCGGATGTATAGTTCTGATATTGTCGACCACAAACTACCTTCTTATATGTTCTTGGCATCATACACGTGAAAATGCTGTAAACAGCGCCAAACCACAATACACCTAAACAAACACATTTACTTAGTCACTCGATGTCCGTTCCACAAATACCACAACTGCACGTGTGTGGTGGAAATTACTTTGTTCCACCAGCATACTACAATAGATATTATTATGAGGTATATTATGATACCACCGACATCTATCGGTCTAATGACGATGTTACCCTCAAAGACGAAATTACCCTGTTTGACGGTAACTCATGGAAACATTATGTACCTAAACTACTGTCTGGATTTATATAAAAAAGCTTATGCATACCAGAGAATGTTATTATACTGTCAATGGTTGTCTTAAGTGACTGCTGAAGTATTGCAAACGTTACTGGAAGAAAAAGGAAGCCTCGTGTAAAAGTAATATTATGAATGAAATAAAACCAGTCAGTTTTACACGTAATGGCAGTGATATGGAAGGCAAACTCACTGGGCAACATATTTCAAGAGAATAATGATTATTACTAATGGTTGCAAAAGTTAGAGTACGAACATAAATCTTGATTGTTTGAAAATAAGGTTTTGAGAAAAATACACGAGAGGAGATGACCGGAGAATGGACGAGACTGCCTAATGAAGAACTCCACATACTGTATAATGCAACCGATGTCTAAGAATAATGAAATCACGACGACTAAGATGGGCAGGTCATGTAGCTCAGAGGAGTGGGGAGAAAATTCTATCATGGTTGGAAAGCCGGAGAGAAAGAGGCCGTTCGGAAGACCGAGACGCCGTTGGGAGGACAATATTAGAAGGGATCTTATAGAGGTAGGTCGCTTGTTATACAAACACGCTTGATTTTGGCCAGAATAGAATCAAATCGTGCACATTTATTATTGCGGCAATAAATTTGCGAGTTCCGTAAGCCATATAATAATAATAATAATAATAATAATAATAATAATAATAATAATAAT
>JAGDQP010000578.1:17985-63434 GCA_022664845.1 Lepisma saccharinum | reverse complement strand
ATAATAATAATAATAATAATAATAATAATAATAATAATAATAATAATTGTTATTAGCGTCGGTTCGATCCCTGATCGTGTCGTGTGGACTTTGTGGTAGACGTGGGTGGGTTCTCTAGAGGGTTCTCCAATTTTCTTCCACTTTCTTCATTCTCCCAATTCTCTCATCATCACCCATTCGGCCTGAGCAAAAGTTGTCTTAAGGCCTTAAAAATTAAATTCATGTTTTTTTTTAAAAAATTCAACTCTGGTTTCACAAATTCAATAGATATCTAATGTAAAGACAAAATTATTAAAATACCTTTTAACATATACTCCTAAAACAGGTAAATGAACATTGCAATTACCTTAAGAAAAAATCATCTACACTTCTTTCATTAATTAATTATTACTACAGTATTGTGCAGTTCTTAAATCTGTAGTCCTCTCTTGGCTAGTGCGCGGGGTGAAGTGGGAAGTGCACAACCAATCAGCGCGCTTTCGCTACCTACCTCGCATTGTCTATTAAAAGTGCCTTCCCACCCATGATAACGCTACGAGTCCTCCCTCGCTGCTACAAAACTCAGAACTAGACAATAACAACAAATATATAAAACTAAAAAAACAAAATATGTTTAATGAACCTACGTCGGCAATATTACAGATCCTCCCATTGAACTCCAGAACTTAAATATTCAACTTCGTGACAGATATTATTTCATCAAAATTATAGAAGTAGTTATAAAATCACAGATTTATTTTTGGATTCAGTAAAGGTTTCAGAAACAAAGTCGCAACAGTTTTATTTTGATTGGAGAAAATTATTATTTATTTATAATAGTATAAAGAAGAGTTCCAAGACAAATTTTTGAAGACTTAAAAAAGAGAATAAAAGTTACATGCGAGTGCCGTTTATTTCAAAGAGCAACTATTTTTATTTCATCTGTAGAACAAATGTTCGTCCGTTACTAAAGACTATTCACTTGAAAGGCAGATATAGATGCTAGGTGAACGGACGGTGATACATTTTGTTCTGTATATTCTTAAATAGTGACATTTGTAAAATCAGAAATTTATGTTATTTATTGTTTGTCGTTTTATAATTCCCATATACCCGTGTAAAAATTCTTTCTGGCAGAAAACTAAACCGAAAAATCAAAAACCTTGTAAAGAAACTAAAAGGAAAAAAGTTAGTCGAAATGAATAATTCATTCCTGACATTAACAATTCTTATTTCAAAAGAACTTTGAGGAATAGCTTTTATAATTTAAGATAACAACGTCAGATTTTTTACAAATCTTATGTCAAAGTACAGTACTATAATTACTGAATAATAATACTTGTACGAATACATCTGTAGTTCATCATAAATTCAAAATGACAACTACTTCGTTAATTCTTGCTGATGAAAATTTCATTCTATTGGTATCCTCATGAAATATGACACAAAGGTAATTCTGCATGTCTCATTTCAGGGGGCTACGTCCTTCAGCTTAATCTTCTGTTCAGATTCTTCTGGATCTACAAAACTATTTTTAACTTTCTTTCTGACTATTTGCCTACTTCTTGATTTCTTCTTTAGTTGATCATTGTTGCTCGTCTAAAGTAAGTGTACTCCCAGAGCTTCACATGTTGCGTAACTTTCTTCTTGACTTTTGGTTTCATTTATTTTAACATATATTTTATTTCTTTTGAGAAACAAATTAAAGTATAATGTTTCTAAGCCTCTTATTAATTTCCTCTTCCTTTCCAAGGTTAGTTTAATTATTTTTCTTAAAACATACATCTTTTGCGATTTGCTTTTATGAACACCTTGAACAACGCTGAGAAAAAGTATTCTCATTTTCAAATCAGCATTTAGTAATCATGAACGCTGTAGTACTCGTCGACTAACTTTCAAAAGTGTGTGATTTACGTGATTGACTATTCTTCACAAAATAATCTTAAGCTCCGAATTTTCTTGATTGTTAATTTCATGAGAAAAATCTTCGGTGTACAATGAAGAGTGGCTGTATTACTTTCTCATCTTGTTTCTATAGTTTTAAATTTTAGCTGTCACAATCACTTCTTTTTCATTGACAAACTTATTGTTGGTTATATTTTTACTTCACTGCAAATCTTTTCAATTTTCTTTAACTTTGTAACAACATCCTCGTATTTTCTTTCGATCAATGGTCTGTTCATTATGCTGGTACATCTAATATGAATAATTCGATGAAATGGTATAATTATTTTTACGGTCACATAACAGCAACTCTTAGTAGCATTATGTTCGCCAAGTTCACTTTTGTATCCTCAGACCACGATATATGTTTTGTTTCTGAGTGTTTTTTGTTGAGTCTTTGTTACGGTTTGTTATTTTAAATAATAAAGAGAAATAACTTTTGTATGACATAGAGAATACAATCCCTTATTTTACTTTCTGGAGCATGCTTCAATGATAAATCTTAAAAAAACAAACTATTTTATGCTCTATAAATACTGTAAGGCATATTATTATCTATTCTTTTAGTGCCCTCCCCATGAAAGAGAGAAAAACAAACTTTTTTGTTTTTGTTGTTGTTAACACCGATGCAGAAAAGTTCTCAGCTTAGGAATGGGTGATATTCAAAAGAAGTAACAACTGATTCGCATTACTTGTAAATTCTGTTGCAAGCGAGAGATAAAATTATCAAGATTTTGCCATTAAAAAATTTTGCAATTCATTTCATCGCATTTTTCACGAACAGAATTAGACAAGAAGAGCTAAAAAAAATATCACGATCACTTTGCTGAAAGTGTGTTTGACTTCAGTACTGCCATCTTCTTAAATGAACGATGTCTCTAGCGTGCATTTAACTGTAAATTAATTTCAACTGAATTGAAAAGTGAAGAAAGAATTTTAATGAATGTATGAAATCTTACGTGCATTGACGAAGTTACTTTAATACAAAATAAACAATACCACCTTTTAATTTATCTGTAGTCCTTTCTCGATAAACTAAAAGAAGAAATAATTAATTCAAATAACCGAAAGATGAACCAAGGTATTAGGTCTTAAATTTTAGAAATTACAAATTCTGAAAACTGGTTTAAAAATATACTACGTACGTAGTTGACTATACAAGTACAAAGATTTTATCGATCCTTTTTTATCGTATTCTCTCAAGACTCAATTTTAAAAGACGAATCTGGAAAACTAAAGATATTTTTTTCTACCGCAATATACAGTATATGACCAAACTCTAGACAAATATATGCATTTATTGTACGTATAATATTAAAAGATTAGAACTAATGCTTTTACTCTCGTGCATCACTAAGTGTTCTTTTTTTCCTCAAATGGGAGGAAACTGATGGAAGTTACGATTGAAAGCAGAATGCAAATCCTTCTTTAATTCTCTGAAGCTCTCTTCAGTTTTCTGTACTATGGAGTCCGTTTCTCAACCAATATTTTAGATACCTTCCTGGATCTCATTTGTTAAGAGCTCTACTAGAAGCTTACATCTTCTGACAGATGTTACTAACATTCACAGCATTTCTAACATGTGTAGGTCAGGTTCATGATACCGAATGCTATTCTGCTTTATCTGCTAAGATATTGATGATTGTTTTATAATTTTCTCTGTAGTCAGAGGGAAGTTTTTACTTCCTACATGCCTGCTACCCATATAGTCCATGAAATCATTGATTAGTTTACTCAAAGATGAAATAGTCACGTCCGAAGGCCAAGTGGTAGGATAAAATACTAAAAATACATTTTACGTTTTCCAGTAATAATCTCCACTTTGAAGTCTACTTTCCGTCTTGCCAATGGGATTCTTCATTATCTGGTCTCTAAACAATCCGTTAAAATTTCATTACATAGTGCTGTTAGCGCCTATTAAATTCATTTTATCTTAGCTTTTCATTACATCACAATAGAATCACAATCACATCTAACACATCTTGAAGGTGTTAGAAGTTAGTTTCCTCAATCACAGATTCGTATTTGCCTGGTAAATAAGAAACCCCGCGGGCATTCTACTCCTTGTTTTCCAGGTAAATAGGAAACCCTCCAGGGCATTCTGCTTCTTGTTTTCCAGGAGGTAAGCAGAGGAGAAACAGCTCTCCCAAAATGTCAGTTTTCAAGGCAATATTACAAAAAGATTATATTCCCAAATCTGAACAACGCCTCTATTTCTTTTCTGTCTCTAATTCAATGAATGAATAGTTTATTTGATTCATTACGGGAGAACCGGTGTGAAGTGACTGAATATCGCCACCGAGCGTAAGCATGATTCCATGGTCGAGTCTTGACACAACTTACTGCGTATGAAGTTTAACACTTTGTTAATTATATCCAAATATACCTGTGTACAGTTTTTTCTAAACGTTCTACAAGTGCTTAACCTAATAGACAGCTGAAAACTGAAAAAAAATGTAGTGATTAGAGCAATATTTTAGTAACTGCAAAATAAAGTTTCTCTTTCCTGGGAAATTCATGCCGGCCTGTTAGCCGTGTGGTTTTGGGCCCTAAGCTCGAAGATACCAGGATCAAATCCCGGCTGGGGCATGGATGTGAATTTTAACTGGAATCGCATTCATAATCGTGATGGGTCGAAGTCAAAGTTACTAAAAATGGCCCATACAAAACAAAGTTTACAAAGTTTTACTGGGAAATTCATCACGGTACAGTGAACACACTTGGGAGACAAAGTTGAAGATCCAAAAAGTAACAACGGTAATTCCATGGGGGACAGCCAAGCCTGGAAGATGATTCAGTGTCTGGAAGAATTATCACAGCATCCACACAGTGGAGAAAGCTGTGGACAAGAGCCATAATATGATCGTTACTGATAGAAAGCTGATTGTTAGTATTATTGATAAGGCGTCCATATCAAGAGAAAAAGTGCAATAGTCGATTAGATTTCAGGCAATGTACTGCAGCTCCATTAGATGTTCTTCTGAAGGGATCCAAAACTTCGAACTATGATCCCATTGGTCGGATAAATTACCCTAATGAAGTTTGGCCCTATTTCGCGCACAGAGAAAAAAATCTACTTGTCAGGCTTGTGATAGATACTGGTAGCACGTCCGAACAGGACCACTGACAGAACAGGGAGACAGAATAACATCGTTTAAACAAAGCATGTGTGAGGTTTGAAACAACCGCGACGTTACAATGCCTGCCCAAACAGAAAGGACCAAAACAACGCCGAAGAAATAGAGCACACAAATTAGACCAAAGATGAACGTACTAAAAATCCGCACCTGGATGGGAAATGAGACTTATTACACTGAAAGATCTGGTGATAAAAAAATGACCTGAATGTAGATTCTTTCCGCAGAATAGGGTGGCAATGTCATCAACTAACTTAAGCCTGCATTTACATAGACACTACCATTGGCATAAGTCGTTATACTAGTCAAAAAATCATTTGGAGGTTTTCTCAATTTATGTTTTAACGTTTATGAGGACCCAGCTAATCAGTGGAAAGCTCTGAAATTTATATGAAACCAACTACATTAGACCTATCGTATCATCAACAGTAGTAGCCCAAGAACTCCCAATCTCCAGGTGGACTAATTTCTTTTATACATGTAATTAATATTATGCCAATGAATTAATAATGTGCAGTGCTATGCACTTATGCTTACCTGTAAACAGCTACAATGAAACTATAACATCATCGACTATTCCTGAATATATGTATAATGAGTGCAGAAAGTGATAATACACCTTTGCTATTAGCAGTTAAATGACTTTTAGGAAGAAAAAAGGGCTAATAAATGTAATAAACTAACTCTATCGCTTATGGAACTCGCAAGTTCATCGCCGCAGTAACAACCGTTCGCCATTGGATCATATCCTGGGCAATATCAAGCCAGTTTTCATCACGAACGCCTACTTCTCGAAGATCTATTCTAATATTGTCCTCCCAACGACGTCTAAGTCTTCCCAATGGTCTCCTTCTATCCGAAGGATACAATATAATCTTCCTTTTTCTCCCATCTGAGCTACATGGTCTGCCCACCTTAGTCATATCGATTTCATATTTTTACAACATCTGGTGAATCGTACAGTCCGTGGAGTCCCCTCCACTCTCCAGTCATCTCGTCCCGTTTCGGCCCGTACATCTTTCTCAAAGCCTTATTTTCAAACACACGTAATTTATGTTCATCTGCGAGGGTCGTACTCCAACTTTCGCAACCGTAAAGTATTACCGGCAGAATAACCGTTCTGTATATTTTCAATTTCATTTTCCTTGATATTAATCGTAATGTTAGAAGTTTTTCGACTGAATAGAAACATGATTTGCCCGATACTAAGCGACTTTTTTATTACTTCCGTGGCCTCATTTTAGCTTGTTACGTATGCTCCCAAGTACTTAAATTTGTTTACTTTCTCTATGACCTCATCCTTAATTCTTAAGTTTTTATTTCCTTCATTCCTTGTGTTTTGGGCTTGTTATAATGTATTTTGTTTTATCTATGTTTACCTGTAGACCCATCTCATCGCACGCTTCTACTAAGACATCGGTGTTGTTTTGTAGTGCATCTATATCATCCCCTAATAAAATCTACATCTTCCGCGTATACGAACAGTTGATTCAAACCATTCAATGATAGTCCCCTTTAATTTTTAAAATCGCATATTCTAACGCAAAGTTAAAAAGTAGTGGTGACAAGGCATCGCCTTGTTTCAATCTGTTGCGAATCTTGAAACTAACTGACATATTATTACCTATCCGTACTCTGCTTATGAGGTCGCTGAGACACATCTTCACTATTTGAACTATTTTTTTCGGAATTCCAATTCGTATCAGCATACTGTATAACTTTTCCCTTCTGATAGAATCATATGCTTTCTTATATCAATGGATAGCTGATGAACCGTCCCATTCAATTCCCATTTCTTTTCCAAAATTTGTCTCAAGGCGAAAATCTTGTCCAACGTGGATCTATTTCTTCTAAATTCACAATGATGATCTCCAATTATTTCATCTACGTATACACTTAGGCGTGTTAACAGAATATTCCTTAATACCTTGTAACAGGTAGGAAGTAACGAGATTCCGTGGTAATTATTACAGTTCGATTTATCGCCTTTTTGTAAATCGGAACTATTATTGAGGTTTTCCATTCCTTTCAGAGCTCGCCCTTTCCCCATATAGCACTTATCAACTTATGTAGTTCCTTGATTAGTGCCGTTCCTCCTTCTTTAATTAATTCGGCTGGAATATCCTCTATTCTAGTGATTTGAACTTTTTCAGTTTCTTTACCGACATTTCGATTTCGATCTCGCTAGGTTCGGAAATCCACGGTTCTGCGGTATGGACTTCAAATTCCTCTGTTTGTTCCACGTTGTGTACATTAAGAAGTTTGTCGAAATAACTTTTAAACACATCGACAATTTTAGTCTGATCAGCTGAAGATCTTCAGGTTCATTTCTAATCATTCCTAACCTCGGCTGGTAACCTTTTCTTAACGAGTTTACCCCTTTGTATAAATCTCGTATGTTATTTGTCTTCCCGTTTTCCTCTATCTTCTGAATCTTCTGCGTCAGATATTCTCGCCTTTTGTTTCAGAACCCGCGTGTGGCGCTTCATTTCGCGTTGCTATAGTGGTTGGTATTTGCTTCGCTTTTATTACTTAGCCATCTTTGCCTGTCTTGTATTCGTATTTTATGAAGCGTAAGGCATTCTTCATCAAACCAAGGTTTCTTTTTATGTTGTTTCTTCTCACATACACGTTTCTTCGCTGCACTCTTAATTGTTTCACGAATTGCCTCCCACATCTTACTTACATCAATTTCATTATTAATATCATCCTTATTATTTCTCGAGTCGGCTATGATTTCAAATCTATTTGAGAGTTCAAGTTGGTAATCTGCTTTTATGCTCGGATTATTTAATCGTCTAACTTCAAATTTCAGTTGTTTTGACCCCCTACTTTCTCTGTTTGCGATGAATAACTTTGCCTTTACTTTTGTGATCAATAATTGATGGTCGGTGTCACCTTCTGCTCCTCTGTACAACCTAACATCCATTATGTTGGTGTGTCTTCGTCTATCTACTAATACGTGATCGATCTGGTTGAGAGTTTTGTCTTCCGGAGATACCAATGTGTCTTTGTGTTCTAATTACGTGTTTAAAGTATGTGCTCTTTACCAGTAGGTTTTCCTAAATCGCGAAAGTTATTAGTCTTTCTCCATTGTTGTTGGTGATTTCGTGAAGGCTGTATTTTCCTATAGTAGGTCTATATTTTTCTTCCCTCCCTACCTTTGCATTGAAATCACCCAACATAATTTTCGAATTGTACTTCGGCATTCGGTCAAACATCGTTGAATATATCTTCGTCGTTATCAGTACCCACCTCGGTAGGAGCATAGACGTTTAATAAAACCTTGTTGTCCCATCGAGTACGTATCGTAACGTACGATAGTCTTTCGTTTACGAACTCTATATTCGAAACCGCCTGAGGGATACTGTTCTTAATGATGACTTACTGTTCCGAAATCGTGAGACTGTGTTCCACCGTAGTAGAAAGTGTACTTGCCCTGTGGGATGCTATCTTGGCCCTGCCCCCAAACTTCTTGTATCGCTAATATGTCTAGCTTGTACTTCTCGGTCTCGCGTACCTCCACCTGAAGTGCGCCCGCTTGGTATAATGTTCGTACGTTCCACGTTCCTATTCTAAGGTCTTTGTTAATCCTGTTCTTGGAGCCCCATGAAGCAGTCCCAGTCCGGAGATCCGAACGAAGGACTAGTTTACCTCCGGAATATTTTACCGCAGAGAATCCATGAACCATCTGTTACTATTTCTTGACATGTTTTAGCGGTGTAGAGTTGTCAGCTATACGATCTCGCAGTAAAGGTAGACATTCAAGATGTCGTCCTCTGCCCGCCTCTGAGCCTTGCCGATGTTATTCATCTTCAGCCTCAGAATGGTAATGGTGATGCTGCTTCCCCTCACCATAATACTTTTATTCGGGGTTATCTTCCCCTATCCTTTGTAGATCATTCTACTATCTGCAAGGGAGCAGTACTGGTTTTGGTCCGCCCCGGAATATTTCCCGTACCCATCATATCTGGTCGGCATTCCCCTATTCGCCAACTGGGGAGGTAATAAATGTAATAACGCACAAAATATGAATAATAATAATAAAATGCATTAATAGATTATATAAAAAAGGAGATGACAAGTATGATATCGAGAAATGAAAGAAAACGCGATTCTTGTTGTGCACATGAGACACAAAAAGTGGTCGTACACCCGAAGTAATGAAACACAACGAAGACGTTAATACTGGTTTTGCTAACATTTACGTGTTAATGTACCTCTCTAGGGCACGGAGAAGATAAATAGCGATAAGTAGGAATCGGTCAGCGCATAGTGGAAGGCGAAAATGGGTAGGAAACGCACAGAAACGATTGAAGAGACAAGAAAAGTGATTATTAAATTGCACAATTAGTGTAAATCTTTGAGTGAAACATCCGAACTTGATAGAGCTCGTTTGACTGTGCAATCAATTATTGATAGGTTTTGTTTTCTGAAAACAGTGAGAAACCGTCCCCAAAGTGGAAGACACAAATTGCTTAGTGAATCAGAATAATTACGGAAATAAAAAAGGCCCCTGCTGTAAAGCTTGCAGTAGAGTTGCAGAGACGTTGTGTTGAAGTGTCAGCCAGTACAGTGCGTAACATTTGTGGAAGACAAGTGTATCACGGTCGGGTAGCCCAGGAAAAAATGTGGGTAAGTAAAACAAATCGCATAAAGTGTTTAAATTTTGCTAAAGAGTACCGAAGAGGCCAGACTTCTGGGCCAAGGTAGTATTTTCGGACGAAAAAAGTATAATATTTTTGGGTCGGACGAAAGGCGCATGGTGTGGCACAAGTCAAATACAGAGCTGGGTCCTCCAAATCTTGTGCCTACAGTGAAACATGAAGGCGGGTCAGAGTATGTCTGGGGGGGTGTATGAGTGTATCAGGGGTGGGTCGTTTACACATAATCGATTGGGCGATGGATCACAAAATGTATATTGACATCATGAAGGAAAATCTTCACGCTACCGCGCAGAAGATCTTAACAACAATTTCATATTTCAGGAAGACAACGACGCCAAGCATACAACAGGAAATACTCGCTTGTGGCTGCTCTACAATACACCTAAACAACTTCATACGCCCCCTCAGTCCCCAGACATTGACCCGATAGAACATCTGTGGTCCGTTCTGTTAACGAAAATCAGAAAACATAGCATATCCAATAAGGAAGATCTGAAACAAGTTCTCTTCAGGGAATGGGACCTCGTTGACTTCTCAAGTACGGCATCGTTGGTGAATTCCATGCCACGGAGACTGGATGGAGTACTCCAAGCACAGGGTCACCCTACAAGGTATTAAATAATGTAATTCTTTAGTTAAACACAGCCCAGATCATAGCTGAACACTGCCAAAATCATAGGTGTACGATGACCTTTTGTACTGACAGAAGATGCATAGTTTTCTTTAGTTTGTAAATTTCAGATGATTTTTTCTCTTAAGCTTTTCTTCTACGTGTATGTGAAAATAACATGTATGCATTTCTTGCCATGATTCTGCTATTTCTTTATTTTTCCAACATAACGTCCCTATTCCCCCCAGTTGTTTTTGCCATAATTTCCTAGGTGTAAGATCATGTTTACACGCACTGTAAGTGTTCCTGATAATATTCGCCTCTAGCGCGACGAAAGTAAATTCTGTTTTCCTCAGGTGTAATTTTTTCACATTAAGAATGTCAACAATGACAAACTTAAGCTGTAAACGTGTGCGCGGTGAACTTAAGCTGTAAGCGGTGAACTTGTGGGCTTACTTGTGAACGTGTGCAATTGCCCTATGACGCCATTAATCAAGATTGATTTTATAGCGTTCGGTCATTTCTAAAACTCGACATACAAGACAAAAATGGATTCAATTCCTGCCCCAAACACATGTTTACAATTGATAAGATCGATAAAATAATACTCGTCATTTTATCTGGGACCAGATATGAATCCCCTATGAGATCATCATCATCATTTTATAATGAAACTCAGCCCTGGACTCACCATTGACTTTCCTATATTTCTAATATATAGGCTTCAGATCAATCAGATCACTAACAAATAATGACAGTTTCTTCCATATGTCTGGAAAGAATGAAACAAATTACGTAATATCAAAACAATTGACTATATAAGTAAAATATAATTGAAAGATCTCCATTGGAGTAATCAACTTGATTTATTATTTTCCCTTGAAGTATGGGCTATATCATGTAAGTCAGATCAACAAATGGCAACTGAAAGACTGCTATCTTAGCTGATAATGACTATAATGTAGTTATATTATCATCAATGCCTATGAATGAAAGTGAAAATATATACCGTAAAATTGAGTGTACCAGTATTCAATATTGACCCAGTTACTAAATTTAACACAAATCGACTAAAATGTTGTCTTCGTTCTACTATCTATGAAAATATTTTTATTGGCGTTGACTTTTTACACATAAAATTTATCATTGACGTGATTTTTGATTGATTTAAAAGAAACATAAGAGCTTGCTTGCAAAAGGGAACAATAATGATCTAACAAATTACTGCCAAGAAATCGTACATAAACTCAAATTATGTTTAATTGTTATGTGCTCTTCATATAGTTTACTAAAAAGTTCCAATATGTAAAATTCGAGGAAAATAATCATTGAGTAATAATAGTCTGTATTTTAAAAGAAGAATAGTCTTGATATAATAATCAAGCCATAACACAAGTAAAATATTAAAATATAAACATTTAAATAAAGAAAATTATTTTACAGAATAATTGCATTCCTGCTAGCTAAAGTGCTAAATAAATCATACATCATGTTCGATAAGTATATTGTTCAGAGTCAACATAAAATGTTTCCGCCAATACCTAAATGAAAACAATATTTTCTGTTGATTTGTGTAAAATTTAGGAACGTGAACAGTGTTGAATACTCGTAAATTTAATTTTTTCATCACGTATATTCCTATAATATCACTAACGGATATTGATGACGTCAAACGGACATTAGAAACAATATCAACTAAGACAGCAGTCTTCACTTCCCATTTGTTGATCTGATTTACATGATACATCCAGCAGAACCCATACGTCAAGAAAATATCGAGTCAAATTCGTTACTTGAATAGACGATTTTTCAAATCCTATTTATTCATTTTATAGTCCATAGCTATGATATTACTTATGAAAATATGTAGTTTGTTTAGCTGTTTCCAGGTATATGAAGGAAACTTCCATAGTTTGTTATAGGTCTAGTTGAATCCCATGTATTACATACATATGAAACATGTCAATGGTGAGTTCCATTATAATATTCCAACGATGATGATGACGTCATAGATTTGTATCTACTCCCAGGTACGATTAAGAGCTTGTAAACATGCGTTTGGGGAGAAATTTAATCCATATATTGTCTTCTGATTGATTCAATTTATTTATGACAACTTTGGCTCAGGTCAGGATAGAGTAAGAAAATAATGTCGGAAGAAAATCGGCAGAGCCTAGTTTGAAGATATCATCCCGGCATTAACTTGGGGAATAAGAAAAAACCCTGAAAATATCTGTCAGGATGGGCAACCGCTGGGATTGTTCCCAGTATCTTCCGATTGTACCGATTAAACCAACGCTCTAGGGCTGCTCGGTGATCAGTGCTTCTCACGTCGAATTTTAGCAACAACAGTTACACCGTAAATGAACGTTAATGAATGACGCCATAGGGCCATTGCATACGTTCACAAATTTGGAATTACTTACCTCCTTAACCTGGGAAAAAGTACGCCTCGAGGAAAACTGAATTTACTTTCCTCATGTTATAAGGAACACTTTACTAAAACATTTACAGACATAGGATATGACGTCACTGAACTTTGTACTCACCGACAGGTAAAGAAAAATGCTTGGTACTAGTTATCAATTTCATTATCACAATAATAATAATAATAATAATATGTATGGCAGAAATTAATCAACCTGGAGATGCGAATTGAATTGTTGCTTCATGATACTCCAATTTATACACTGTTGGAACTGTTGATCATGCCCTATGTCCAATGTAACTGGTTCCAGCTAAATTTCAAAGCCTTCAACTGATTAAAAGAAATCTCATTAACTTTAAAACATATATTAAGAAAGCCTCAAATTGATTTGGTGACTCCTATAACGAGTTATGTCAATGGTAATGCCTCTGTAAATGGAGACTTATTTCACGATTTCACCGTTCAATTCTGCGCAAAGAATTTCCAGTCCCAGATCAGTCAACAGGCATTTAAAAAAAAAAGGACCTTTCACTGTGCCAAGTATTGCTTTCCTTCCGGGACGATGCTTTGCCTATCTGTCTAAATATAGTCGGAAGTAATTGTTGGAGGTGGATCGTACGACAAAACAGCGTGGACAGAATGACGTTCCAGGGAACAGTGTCGACAAAACGGCTCATCGAAGAAGCAGCGCACAACAAAACAATGCAGCTACGGAAGAGCGCGCAACAAAATAGCGTAAAAAATATCTACGTATTACGAGAAATTTTGGTAGAACTTCGAAACTCGTGAGATATAAATATGAAATCGGGTAAATACACTTTTTTTGGCTTTCATCATTTCGAAGAAGTATTAGGGTCTAAGGAGTACGTAAAGGATCTGGTAACGTCCTATTATATTAGTTCTCTGCAAGTTTCGTTATTTATCAGTTATTAGTTCATTGTATTATACTAATATATATATATATATATATATATATATATATATATATATATATATAGAGAGAGAGAGAGAGAGAGAGAGAGAGAGAGAGAGAGAGAAAGAAAGAACGTAAAAAGAAAATATATAAATAAATAACCACTCATCAAATATTCTAACGCTGGCAACTGGATTTACTGTAACTGGTCCAACCAGAGGCGGCGTTTGGGGGTGTCAACTGGGGCAACCGCCCCAGGCCCCGCGCTTAGGGAGGCCCCGCGTTCCGAGTTGATATTTTTCTTATTCAATGATATAAAAGTTGATTTGTAAAAAAAAAGTTTACAAATAAATTAGTTTGTATAGTTTCCATGCGAAATGTAATGTGAAATGGAAATGAATAAAGAAGCACTTGTAATTAGCAATGCAGTTTTTAAAATATATTGTACTTTCTTTAAATAAATTATGTCGGATTTTTTTTTTCATAAGAAACCGTTGTTCATTAAAAAAAGAGAATATTTGGTAATAAATTTAGGGTTAGGAATGAAAGGAAGAAGTGAGAGGAAGCATTTAGGGGGAAGTTGCTTACTGCTTTATCGGATTTAGATGTAACATTTCGGCGCTCAGCGATTTTAACTTGTACTTTGGTCCCGCGGGGTCATTATTGCCCTAGGCCCCGCTCTCACCTAATGCCGCCTCTGGGTCCAACCCACTTCTCAGGCAAATTGAGAAAGCACAGCACAATATTAAAATTGTCCATTATTCAGAGATGACTTTTGACTATCGATAAAATGTTATTAAATTTGTAATCTGGCACAACCATATGGGTGCAATGACAGATGACTTTATTTCGCTATATGATAGCTCTAATAACATAAATTTTAAGTTCAAAAGAGCTCAAAATGACCAACATGGTGAGTGATATTTTTGAACAATTCATTATTCAAGTTTGACTGAATATTTGTTATAAAAGATTGGGCTACGTTAAATTAATGTTTTCGCGTAGTTTTCTGACTTCATTCCCTGCTAAAATTTCAATAAAGTCGAACTTCAACTTTGAACAAAACGAGTGGCTTCTAATGAGAATGTTGTTCAAGAAGTTTCCATGTCGTATAGAAGGTAGTAAGGCATCAAGGGAACAACAGAAGAAATAAGCCGGGCGCTGTGATCATACCGTATGGTGCGTTTGGCTAGTGACCAGCTAGTTGAGGGTTCGTATCCCAGTGAAGCATAGATGTTTATGGATTTTAAAACTCAGCAGCAGGATGGGTCCCCAAAACAAGCTTTTGTTTTAAGTATGAAAGACAGAAGCATGAATTGAAAGAGAGCGAGAACCAAACGAACGGCTTAACAGGCGTTAAAAAACTGTGAGTGACTGCGACAGATACAAGCGTGACTGGCAGAATGGATGAGCGATCACCAAAGAAACTTGGCAGAAAGGCAGCCAAGCAACATACAGTGGCTTTTAAGAAGGGTAACTATATCATCAAATTAAATACTTGAGTTGTGGTTTAGTACTGACATATTTCACCATTTAGGAAACACAAGTGTTTAAATTTACTTTCTGCATGTGCTATTGATTTGTGTTTTGTTCACTTAAAACTTTAATATTTACGAAGCTAATTTTATTACATTCATGAGAAGATAAAGGTGTCGTCGTGCTCTTCTGAACTTTCAGTATTTTCAACTACTTTCATGATTGAAATCCAATAATATCTTTGAAAGTTCAATGCATTCTAACTTTTCTATTAATCGTCCAACATAATTACAACGGCATTTAACAGGACAGACATTAATAATAAGATTTTTAATGTGCGATTCTTAATAGAAAGTGACGTACCCCAAAATATTGCTAGAAACCAAAGATGAACATTTTAAAACTTAGGTGATATATCGACCTCGATCTAACATTCATTTTGTTGGAGGAAAAAAAATGAGCCTTCTACAATTTTAATAAATATTCATCAAATATCAAAAATGAAACTTCATTAAATATCCAAGTAAATAAATATATGTCTTCTTAAAATAATTATCTTATGTATTTTTACATAAAATGAACACGTGTTTGAATCAACAAGAATCAAACATCTTTTTAGTATTGTGTTTAAATAAAAATAGTGGGTTCATTTTTTTTAGAGAAAAGTAATAAACCTTTCAAAAGATGTATTATTATTATTAACAATAAATAATTTGTTCCGCTTATATTAATTTAATTAAATTTAATAATTAATAAAATACGTTGCCTGTTTTATCTCCTGTTTCTCTTTTCGAAAAATAAAGCTATATTGTTATAACAAAAAAAAAGTTATTTAATTCATTTTGAAAGTAAATGAAACACAAACATTCTGTCTACCTCTCTCTCTCTCTCTTCTTCAATTCCTCCACGCATATATCACACAAATTAGACATACATCACAAGAACAGTTAAACAAGCTTCAGTTATTTAAATTAAAACACAGAATGATTCTGTTTTAATTTCACCTTTCTTTTATGAAAAATAAGACATCCTCTTTATTCTTATTTCCTGTTCAAATGGTTTTAATCTTTATGAGAAGGAGATTAGTCCCTGTTGGAAGTCTCATTAAGTGCTTGAAGAAAGCTCTATAACCTTGCTAAAAGAATCGTGGTCATTATCAAGGCTAGAGGTGAATATGAGAGTGAAAGGGATTTGCAATTCATGTACTCTACAGTGTTACAACTTCAGAACTACACGAAACAAGTTATCTTCTTCATGTGCTCTTCCGCTCTCACTTTTACTTTACTTTCACTAGATGTTATGTTCTGCAATTTTCAGTAAATTACGTGATACAAGGTAAGAGAAAAAACAGAAACGTTTTATACAGAAATGTGTGTGATTCTGTTGGAATAAAATTGTTAACAGTTCACCAAAAGAATGCATTAAACAACCTGTTGTTTACTAAATGTAAAGAGATGAAAACTAAGTTAATTCTACGGGTATGTTGTCTGGAAGCGAAGTTTGTGCGAGGAGGAAAAGCTTTATAAAAGAACATAAATAAATTTAGAAGTTTTAAGGACAATTTTCTTGTTTCGAGAAAAATAAAGTATGTAGTCATTTAATCTGTGCAGAGTATGTTGATTGTGAATTAGATCAATTATGTAAGGAATAAATTGATGAATGAATGAATAAATGAATGGATACAAGGTCTTACATTTCGTGTACGAATTACTTTTAACACTCAGTTAAAGTATTTTGATATGTGAATGAATAAATGATGAAATTAATTAACGAACAATTGAATAAACAGATGCACGAATATTTTACATTATGTATGGATTACGTTGAATATTTTTCGTATAGTTTCTTAAAACATGTGATTACGTTAATTAGACTTTTTATATGAATGAATAAAAGAATTCACGAATGGATAAATGAATTCGTTATATTATAAGGCATGAAACTTTCAAAGTATCTGTCCAAGGAGCAGGTAACACTATCTCAACAGCAAAATCTATTTCTAGTGTAATTAAAAGTCCTGGTTTTAATACATTGTATTCCGCGTATCGGGAAACCCCTCCTTGGTACGCCTAAAGTCCAAGTATACTTCAAATTATTCAACTATAAGTGAAGTAATCTCTAGTAAAGATTTAAAGAAAACTTTTTAAAAAGTCTACACCCAATTCTATTTTTGTTATCAAATGAATGGTTCTATTGTTTTGCAGCGTGAGTGAGTACAAGAACTGAAATAAAAATGATTGAGATAAAGGTGATTAATAAATAAATTTAAGTTTGCAAGAAAGAATTTAAGAACTTAATGTGGGATGCTTCAAAAAATTTTATTAAACAAATGAAAATATTTATATTCTCTTGTTCGTTTTACTTCAAATATTTAACAATAAATATTACTGTTTATTGTTCCAGTACTGCATTTGTATGTAACAAAAAGTATAGAAAATAAAAATATATCTTAGAATGCTTTTATTTGCAATATTTATTTACATATGATATCTCGTCTTTACTCTTCAGAGCTCACTTTTCACATCTCCATTTTCATAAAAAATGAGTTATTCAGCAATTTCGGTTGTTCAGAGAGGGTTATCGGTATTCTACAGTTAATGAAGAAGCGAAAGAATAACTCTATCTAATCGAAAAGTTTTAATTTTGTTAAAACATAATTCCATTAGCTTTAATGGAAGTTCTAATCCTGAAACAGCTCTCCTGTAAGACTTTAAAAATGGACATGTGACAAGTGTGCTCTAAATACGCGATATGTGTGTAATCATTCCTATGATCTTAGAAGTCCCTTAAAGTTCTAGATCAATTTTTGAATAAATAATAAATGTAAATAAAATGTTACATCACAGATAAAATCATTTGTCTAGAAATAAAGTTTTGATAATGTTCTAAAATGTTAAAACAAAACTTTGTTGTTTACACCATCCGTGGATCAATAGGGAGCTCCCAATACTTAAAAGAAACAAGGAGATACACTGTCTTATACAAAATACCGAATATTATTAAATTGTATCTAACTAGTACAGAAAACGTACACAAAATGTTCAAAAACATCTTTTCAAAAGAGTTCACCCTTTTCACGGACTTAATAACTTCTTTTTAGAAAGACGTTCATTTATGCCTGGAGCACTTGCTTGTGGTAGCTGAAGCTACACTGATTTAGAATATAGGAACTAAAAGCCACTAAACCACGATACTTGGCCTGGAAACTGAAGTCAGGGGAACTAAAGACTCGGAATCGTGTCCTTTACAGCGGACTATGAAACCGGTTTAGGTAATCTACCCAGATTAAATGCATGGTCAACATTACACTAAATTTCTTGATTTTTAACTCCAAACTAATCGTAGCGAAGGAAAACTCATAATTCTGTTTAAATAGTCTGTTACTCATCACACACAGTAAGTAACCGAACACCTCTTCACCCCAATGTTGCCGAACTCATGCTTGTAGAGACATAAGGAATACGAAAATTAAAACTATTTAGCACACAACAATGAAGAATTAAGACGAAATTTGGGAACAATGTTCATGCAGGAGACAGTATTTTTATTAGCACAGGGGCAAACATGCTTTCGCTATTTTAAGAATTGCGAGATACATAACAAATTTTATTGGATGGTGTGACAGTCAAACAAACGCTTGCAACGGTTTCTCCCAAACAATGGAGAAAATCGAAACATTGTTCCTATAATAGTAGTTTAGAATTTAAGAATAATTGTTAGAAAATGTAATTATTAAAATTCTCCATAAAACTTACATGGAAGAAAAAATGTTTTCTAGCTCAATATAGAAGGTAAGTGCATTGAAGCTTAAAATCATTATATACATATATATATATATATATATATATATATATATATATATATATTAAAACTCCCATAAACTTTTAAATAAATCTTAATAATAATAGTAATAATAATAATAATATAATGACATAATAATATAATGCGTAAACTATATTCCTGCTGTTGTCTTTGCATTCCGCTGCTTGTTGAGGTTAACCACAAAATTACAGTGTGTCATTTATTGTTCACAACTCCTCTACACTTTCACCGTTGTATTACAAATGTTTTTTCTAAATATATTTTACTAACCATACATGAGTGAAAGTCATTAACCACTGTAGTTTGTTAATACGCAAACAACCAATTTAATCTGAAGATATTTTGCAAGAAGAATATCCTTCATTTTGGGAATTTGTTACATAAACTTGTGTAACAACAAATTGAAAAATTAATAGCAAAAGTGCTGTGAAGTAAATAAAAAAGTGAATTCAAAACATTGTTTATTTGATGACTTTGTTTTTACTAAGCACCTCAGAATCAGACGAACATTCATAATATATTATATGGGCTGTCATATACTGTACCGGTAGCTAAAAACTCATGCGTAGAATATGTCCAGTAACCAGAATATTGAGGTTGAATTGTCTGCTACTCCGGAGTTCGATTTTTCAGTTTCTTTTTGCCAATAAAGCTCGTATAGAATTGGAAATTGTTATAGTTCATTTGAAAAAGATGCCACATTGTGAATGAAATATAAGACATACAAGAACGTTTTCTTGATTGTTTGTAGTAACAGACGAACTCTTCCATAAGAGTTAGAACAAATTACATCTAATATGCTCTATAATTCAGAAATAAAAAGACAACACAAAAGCAACTACATACAATTAACATTCTATCTGAACTATGCGGACGAAGACACCTTACGATATCAATTTCAAAGAAATCACAATTTTGAAAGTATTTCCTTCTGTATACTGTTCAGAAAACTTCATATGAAATATTAAATTTTAAGCTATCATGTATAATAGGTTGAAATGAAGATCTGGAGTATTGGGAGGTACAGCGTGTTAAATTATCTACAAAGGAGTGTATGTACAAAAATAATTTTCTACACGACTTATAAGATGAAACGTCTTTGGACAATGAAGATACGAGGTAAAGTTCCTGTTTATTTCCATTGTTTTGTCTTTTAATAGTACTAGGGACTATAAAGCACATATATATTTTACTCCTAATATCCTTATGGGGATATTGAAATGTTCTTGGTATATGCGTAAATTTTACGATTATCTTCATAATACTAAAGATTTTCTAGGTTCATGTGCAAGATGACTTGTGGTTTTGGAATATTGTAGGGATATTCTGGATATTTAAACTTAGTATATCATTTTAATATCCTCAAATGTATATCCTAGGAAAATCCTTAATTTGAGAGGAAATGTTTAGACTATTTCATCCATGTTGGCGATCTAAATCTAATATTCAGGAATATTCTGTTCTATATGTGAGGTGAAGGGCTCAATACAAATATCTTTTTGATTTCTATTTTCGGGAAAATCGACTTTAAAGTTCATTAAATTGAAAAAGATACACTCAGAATGATGGTAAGAATAAAGTGGAAATCAAGTGTTAGTTCCCTCGTGGAAATGCTTCTAAACTCTAGAACCATCACAACCACTATGTAGAAAGTGTGCACATTTCATGGAAGACAATTTCAAATTATAAACTGAAATTTTTATAGTTAAAATTTAGAGTATTAGTGGACGACGACCTGTAATATATACAATATGAAATTCAAATTCTCAATATCTAAATTTCAATATATTTTCACAATAATTTGTACATATTTTATCTTGTGGAGTTGTTTATGTTTTTTCTAGTAACAAATGCAAATAATACAAACTAATTTAAAAGTTTGAAACTTATTTAATTTGGCAGAACTGATGACGTCAATATTTACTTTGAATGTTAAGGCTAACATTCTATTACTCTTTAAAAAAAGCAAACGGTTAACACGTTACAAGACTTAGTTGTTCGTATTAATTCAGAGAGATATTCTTGTAAAAGATTAATACCTCTTGTCGGCTTTATCGAAGACATTGGTAAGAAATTTTGAGATATGCTACACTGAGAATATCACCTGAAAGAAGTATTCTATTTATTTTTTATAAAATTGGCATGCTACGCAATATATTATAGCAGTTATGAAAACTCTCTTAGACTTTTAAATAAATCATATAATAATAATATAATGACATAATATACTTTTGTATATAGTAGACTATAATGACCGGTTAAACCAGATAATCTGTATTAATAGACACAATACCTAGAAAACTACAACCGATAACAACAAACATAATTAATTGTAATAAAAAGTGAAAAGAACTCGAAAAATAATGAAAAATAATACTCTTAATACTGTAGTTTTGATATCAGAAGAAGCAGTACCATAGTGTTTAGCCTGAAAAGAGTGATGTAACTTTAAACTTGCGATCCAAATGCCGACATGTTACTACAGAAATCCTAAGTTATCTCAACAGGTAACATAATACATAAAATGAACTACCCAAAAAATGAATCCTTCGGACATCAAGCTTATCTTCTGAATTTTTCGGCTTTGTCTTTTGTAAGTACTCATAGACATCAAGAGAAATGTCTGATTATTATGATATATTAGGAGTTCATTTGTTATACCCAATGCATTCAGGGCCATGTTTGAAGAACATTGTGGCGATGAAAAACATTCAATGCGCAGTGTAGTGGATTAACAGATGAATGTTTCAATACTTGAACACATGTACCAAATATTATTACAAATCAGAGCGACGGCGAAAGTTCCTACTGCATCGTTAAAGTGTGTAAAGATAGCCTAGTTCCAGCTTTGTTTAAAATTTACAATAAGAGTCATTGCAAACTTCAATATTTCCGATTAGTTGAAAAGAATCATTCATAGTATCTGTATAAAAAGGAGGTGAAAAACATAATATGAAAAGTTATAGGTACTTTAATCAATGTGTTTAGTATTTTTTTAAATTAATAGTACATCATTATATTCAATTTAATGTAAAGTGTAGACTTCATGAGCCTCAACCAATGTATAAGATATAAATCTCAAAGCTACTCGATTACATAAAATTTAAAATCATTGAACACAAGGGAAAACATGACAAATATTTTTAGATCATACAAATTCATTTGATTCTCTGATTCTCAGATTACTATTACAAAAATTAAGAAGTCCTGGCTACTGGATTGCCATCTAAATTTCTAGAATAGTTTCAAAATTTCTTACAAGATAGATCATTTAGAGCAAACACTGGAAAAATATTATTTATCTTCATCCGAATTAACTCATAAACGTATGCCGCAAAACTCTTGTTTAGGACCGTACTATTTTTATTTGTGTGCCGAAGTTAATAATTTGCCAGAAAAAGTTCGTCTGTTACTATAGGCTGACGATTTGAAGCTGTTAAATGATATTAAAAATTCAAAGGATGTCCAAAGGATTTGCAAACTGTCATCAATTTATTTATACAATGGGCAGATAATAATATTATGGCACTAAATTCATGTAAGACAGGAATGTAATATGCAAGAAAGACAAATTATCTGGTTATTAGGTACTATGGCAAGAACAAATTTTAGACCTGTCAACAAAGTTCAGCAGGTTAATGATCTAGGTGTAGTGTTTGATAACAACCTGTTTTACCAATCATCTCTGATGCGAAGAAAGTTTGGGCTATAATTTTAGTTACTAGAATAATTGCTTTGCAACTAAGTATTTAACTGTGCAGATTATTATTAGTAAGATCAAAGTTCGAATTTGCGTCTTCAATCTGGAATTCATTTGCTTTATTGTATTCCAATAAGATGAAACGCGAAGAGAAATTTATGTAATGTCTGTTTTAAATGATGTTATAACCAGACTTGGGGAGGAACGAGTTCTTCTTTTAGGATCTTCTCGTTTGAACGAGTTCCTTTAAAAAAACATGGAACGTGAACGGATTCAAGTTCATTTACGGATTACAAGTAAACATTATCTTTTAAGAAAAAGTGATATAGCCAAAATGGTTTATTTTATCTGTAATCTGGGAACATTTACGTTGCATGAGTATATATGCTTCATTTCGGCGAATGCTTGAGTCTAAAATATTTTTGCAAAGAAAAATAAAAGCACCATGTTGTGACACGTGATTCACTAGCGTGTAATTAACTTTTCTAATTCAAGACTCTGAACTAAATTTCAGGGTTCCTATCAATGGTAGAGAACTAATCAAAATTTTGAACGAGTTACTTCCTTTAGGAACTTCTCCAAGGCTAATTACAATATCGACCACCACACATTAAAGAATGAGTTAGCAATATGAAGCTTGAGTTACTTGAGTAACAGGATAATAATCCGTGGTAAAATAATTAATAATATTGAATTTCTTGTTCAGTTTCTATTGAAAGTTTCTGATCCTATAACAAGACAACCTATGGTCTATGCTGCTGAATCTGAGTGACCAATATATATCAGGTCAATATTAGCCAAAGCTAATAAACACTTACCGTATAAAAGTGCAACGATGTAATCTGTGTAACAAATGCTTTGGTAATATGATGTTTATGGTAAATTGATAAGTGCTATAGTAAGTATTTATAGCTGCTCTCAGCAATGTTAATAATAAAAATAATATTTTTTAATTTAATTTAATATCTTTATTAGAGTGCTATGAAGAGTTCAATACCAATATAGCACTGCAAAATAAGGATAGATATTGGTTACAGAAGTAAAGAATTTGATACAGAATAACAAAGAAAATTATACGAACTATGAAGTCAGAGTTGTTGAATAAAAATAATAAAAAAAGATATTTCATAACTACAACACCAACTCAACTTGGGTTATCTAGTACAAGTACATGTTTATCAAGTACAAAATTATCAAATAAATGCAGAACATGATAACGTGGAAATAGGTCACTATTCGCTATAATGACGAATTATTCGATTAATAAGTACGGCACCTTTACCAAATGTTGTTACCAGTTTGTACTTGCGAGTGTTATACAAGGGTATAATAAAACTGAGTTTTTCTATAAAATAAGAGCTTTGAGTTGTATTATCTGAAATCTTGGCTAGGAATTTCTGGTTTATATTTTTTCTTCGTTGCTCCAAAGTTTCAAGTTTGAAATTATCACACCAGTTGATGTAGTCGTACGAATAATATGGTAAATTAACTTTGAAACATAGCACTCTAATAAAAGATTTTTGTACAGGTTCAGTAATATTGTTGCTACTTTTAGTCACGTCATTCCAGACCGACCTAGCATATTCTAACTTTGCCCTTACAAGTGTTTTGTAGAGTTAAATACGTCTCAAGCAATACATTTACCAAACCTCAATGTTGGTAAATTCATATCATTGGTTAAAATGTATCCTATTAACTTCTTAGCTTCACCTGTAATTCTTGTGATATGATTATTAAATTTAAGTTTAGAATCAAAATAAATACCAAGATCCTTGATAGTGTTTACCTTCAAAACATCCATTCCGTTTATTTTATAGTTACTTACATAGTATTGCGTCTTATTAGTGTAGCTAATAATTTTAGTCTTGAGAGCATTTACCCCGATCTTATTCTTGGTATACCATGCAGTTATACTGTTGAGATCACCTTGCAATAATTGGTTGTCTCTATAGTTATTTACCTCTCTATAAAGCTTTAGATCGTTAGCATATAATAACAGTTTAGAGTGTTTTACAACTTCACAAATATCACCCATAAAAATATTGTATAGAAGTGGACCCAAAGGGGAACCTTGGGGAATATCGTTACTTATTATACCTTGACTAGATATGGTATTTCCTATTTTCGTTCTAAACATTAAAGTATATATGAAACTCTCGAACCATTTTAGGTATGTGGGAGATAAACCAATCTTACTAAGTTTATTTATTAGAACCAGATGATGAACACTATTAAATGCTTTAGGCAGATCTATATACCAGGTTGAGTCATATGTTCGTCGCATTGGGTGGCCCCGCCCACTCGATGCTGGAAAACCATGTGCAACGTGTAGACCAGGTGAAGGTGGTGGTGGCAGAAAGCGTGTCACGTGTCTGTCTTATCACAGCGCTAACAGTGTGTGGGAGGAACTACGCGTTGAATACACAGTTGGCAGGACAATGGCTGAGGAGAAACTTTTGTGTCGTGCGCTTCTGTGGCATTACTGGAAAAAGGGGTTGTATGCAGCAGCAGCAGCCAAGGAAACCCGTCCACATCTAGAAAGTGGTTTCGACGTTTTCGATCTGGTGACACCAGTCTCGATGACAAGCTCAAGAGTGGACGCCCTGTGACGACGGATATCGATGCCCTCCTGGACACTGTTGATGGAAACCCAGGAACCAGTACCCGTCAGCTGGCTGATGAGGTCCAGACATCACAAACCAATGTCGTTCGTCATCTGCATCAACTTGGGTTTCGCTCCAGGCAACTGAGAATGGTTCCCCATGATTTGACTCCCGCTCAAGCTCAACAACGTGTGACCCTGTGTGAAGAACTGCTTCGAAACCCAACTGATGACAGGTTTTGGCGGCGGATCATCACGAATAATGGCAAGTGGATCTTTCTTCGTTATCCTGACACCGGGAAACAATGGCTTCGACCAGGTACCGAGGCACAGCCAGTGGTTCAAAGAGGGCGGTTTGAAGAGAAGTCAATGCAGTGTGTGTGGTGGAATTTCGAAGTTAAGGTGCACTGGGAGCTCGTTCCACATGGTCGTTCCGTAGATGAGACATTGTATGCTGAACAACTGCAACGGGTGTACGACATTGTGCGCCGTCGTTATCCAGCATTGGTGAACAGAAAGCGACTGCTCCTCCAATTTGACAACGCTCCATGCCACAGGTCAAGAAGAGTCCGCCAGCACATTGCGGACAAGGATGGCGTATACATTTTACCACATACCCCCTACAGTCCCGACGTTGCGCCATCTGATTTTCATCTGTTTCGTTCCATGGCACACTTCCTGCGGGGCAGACAATTCCATTCCGTGGATGATGTGACAACTGGCATTACTGAGTTCTTTGCTTCAAAGCCTGCAGCCTGGTATCGTCAGGGACATGTGTCACTGGTGGAACGTTGGAGAAGGACCATACAGTGTGATAGGATGTACTTCACCGAATAGCCTTCTGTGGTACAGGGGGAGGCGGGTGCTGCACATTATCCATGAAAACGCTACGAACATATGACTCACCCTGGTAAATCACATATTTTTGTAATATAACCCTGTATTTCATTGTAATCTGACAAATAATTGTGGCCACAGATTTCCCTGGAATGAAGTCTACTTTGAACATATGTTTCAAATTAAACTGCAGGCGTTCACATACAATGGATTCAAATAGTATTGCCATGGTATTTAAGACAATAATTGGTCTATAGTTTGATAATAAGAAACAATCGCCACTTATGTGGACAGGAATAATGAAGGCTGATTTCCATTCCATTGGATATATACCTTGCCTAAGTGAAAGATTAAATAACTCTGTCAAAATTGGAGCCAAATATTGAGAACATTCTTTTACTACGTAATTTGGTATAAAATCATTTCGTATAGTTGTATATTTTTTTAATTTTCTGATGGACATTAATTGCAATGTTAGGAGTATTTATGACATTACTGTTCTCATTACATTGAGAATCGAGTGTCAAATTGTCACTTTGGATATTGAAGCTATCTACAAAATATTTTCTGAATACTTCTACAATTAAAGACTTCTGACTTAATAAAGTCCCATTGTGATTGATATTGATTACTTTGGTTCTTTTTCTTTATTGAACACACTCCAAAAACAGCTACCATTTCGCTGCAAGTCATCTTCTATTTTTTTAAAATAGTCTTTTCGTGCATCGTTGTACATATACTTTATTTGTTTTCGCAGAAATGCGAATTTATCACACCACAGTTTCAATCCAGTCTTTTTGTACTTAACAAAATACCTTGCTTTTTTATTTATCAAACTTTTAAGTTCCTTACTCATCCATGGATCTTCGTAAAATTTGTGCCCAGTCTTATGTACAGTTTTCGGTACATATTGGCTTAAGCTATTATAGATATATTGATACACATCTTCAATATACCCTTGTACATTGGGATAAGCTTGTGAGTTTACATAATTCTGCAGTCTGATAAGATCAGAGACAATGGCATCAAAATTGGCCTGTGGGGAATAATAATAATTCTCCCTGCTTTCAGAAGATAGATCAGAGTTAGTAGTATTTCATAAGTCACTCACAATGTCACACTCAAACAAAATTGTAAGTGGAGGATGATGTCGATCAGGTTGGATCAACTGTATATTATTAGTAAGTAACCTGAACCCTTGTATGTTTGTTAACCTTTACTATTACCGGTAGCCGTGTTCCTATATTTTCTGTGTATATCATACATTTTAGACAACTGCGTAAAATAGGTTCTGTTTTCAAAAAAACAAGTTTCCATAAATACAAGAATATCATAGTTGGGACAATTAATCTCTTGAATTAATTTATTTTATTTTGTTGTTAAGTCCACGAACGTTTTACGCGTAGATGGAAAATTGTGGTCGTTCGCAATCCATTATGAAATGATTACACCTTTGTACCTTGGGCATTTCTCCACCTTCATTACGATATTTTCATCCTCAGCCTTGTACATTTCTAGGACTTTTTCGTCAAATAATATTCCGTAGAATTTTGTATAGAATAGCCCTTTCAGCCAGAATCTAGGGTCACTAATTATCGCCATGTCCTTCTTCTCCGCTAAACATAGAAAGATGCATATCCTTTGTACTTCGTTTTTAAGAGAACACACTTCTTAATATGAATGTCAGCATTCTCTCCGATGTACTCAACTATACCCACATAGCAGAGTACGTCCCATTTAGATTCCATTACCGTCAGAATGGTCCTGTTCCCATAGCGATGTCCTAAGGACGTCCGTGGGATAACTCTATGGGCAATACAAACAGTTCATCCCGTATGGAGGTCCCCTGGATGTCCCCCGGAAAGCCGTGCGGGATTACCTACCTGGAATTTCTATAAATTAAATCGACCTTACTGTTATTAATATTTAATTAATTATAACTATACGAAGGATATGCCTTCGTATAGTTATACGAAGGATTAATTATAACTATACGTCCCATGGATGTAAACGGGACTTAAAGAGGACGTCCTACGGACGTCCCGATATCCTGCCAGGAGATCCGTCAGATATCCCTGGGACGTCATTTTGCTATGTGGGTATCTTGGCAGGAGACGTCTTCTTCAAGTCTAGTAATGAACAAGGGAGAGAGACCATATCTGATTTCTTATGCACTTTAAGTTTATCGGTAACTTTCTGTCTTTGTTCAAGGAGTAACTTATCGTTGTTTTGCACACTAGCTTTAACCTCAATTGGTTCCTCATTTTTCTTACCCGTTAGTGCTCTTTTTGTACGTTACAGTTCCCAATTGTCGTCGGCTATTTTACCCATATCAGGAGAGTTTAGATTGGCTGTTCTCAGTGCACCCTTGTACAGGTGGCACTGTAAGTACACTCGCGGTAACAGTTTCAGCATAAGCTTTTACTTTGCTTAATTTGTGCACTATTTCAGAGAGTTTGCAGTTTTGTTAATAATAATAATGACAGAAAACAATCAATAGTAAGAACAGGAACAATGACGAAGAACAGCCGACAATAACAAACTGGAAATAGAAAGAGTTCCACGGTACACATGCTAACCAGATAGACAGCGCATGGGTCGACAATGGCACCTCAAATATATGGCTGAAAGAAGCACACATATACAGTGAAACAGCAGGATTCATGATGGCAATCCAAGACAAGATCATACCAACAAGGACCTATAGGAAACATATCCTTGAAGAAGTAATCGAATACAAATGCAATAGGTGACAGATATATAGTTGACAAATATATTCATTTTATGCATTAGCATATACAATTTTGTTCATTAATTAAAGTCTAATAAAAATAACATTAAACAATAAACAATTCCAAAATTTTGGAAAATTACAAAATAGTTATTAGATGTTGAGAATTATATATTTTCTGTGAAAGAAATACAGAGAAATGAAAAGAAATTGTTTCCTCTCTTGCACCGTGAACAAAAAAATGAAGTAAAATGTGAATAGTCTTTCAATTAATAGAATCTGTTATATCTCTAAGACATAAACAATGATTCTTAATCAGAATGGTTTACAATATACTGTTTCTTTCTTTCTGCTACAGTCTCCTCCTTTCCAATAAAAAATATTCCTCTCTTTACAATATCTTACTCTGCGCGTTCTTACCTCCAGGAATAAGAAGCAGGAAGCTAAAGTCTCTTTCTCATCAGTTGTACTGTGGTATGTTTGAATAGCTGGATGATTTTCTTGCAATTTCTTCGTTTGTTCTCATTACGATTTCTCCTAAGATGTGTTTATTGATAAAAAGATTCCACGAATCTAAAGGATTATTTACATTTCTGGCAAGACTTTCAGCAGCAGAAACCGCCTAGCAAGGTTTCGGGCTGGTGGCTGTTCTCTTCGTTGGGATGCTACAGAATTCTATTGATATCCATTTTCCCTCGTAAGACAGCTCATTTTTTAGTCTTGCTACCGCATTATTAATCTTATCTTCACAAACACTAATTTGATCACCATTATCTCATTGTTCTTTGGCGTAATCGGGATCACTTACAGAATCGTCATCACCTAAGAAACTTCCATTGTCATCATTGTCGCTAGGTGTAAAATCTTGCCACAACTCTTGGATCTGCTGATTCCTCAAATCCATTGTCGTTAATTGTTAATTGACAGCAACCAGCTTATTCTACTTGCACGACATTCAGTAAAAGTAGCAAGAAAACGCACGACGTGGAAAAATGATTTTGTATACACAAAGTACACACTAGGGTGTACTACACCCCAACTTAAGTTTGATACGTATAGGGGTATCCCAAAAGTAAGGACGCAAATGAACTCGAAAACCAAAAGAACCAGAAGCCAGGTTTACTAACTGAATTTAAAGAGTCAGAATAATTCCACTTTTAGATAAATACAAAAGGTTTTTCCTTTGGAGTTTGTCAGACCCAGTGTAACCGTTTAAAGTTCCGAATTTCATGAAAAAAAAGGGTCGATATAATTTAATTTGATAGGGACATTTGAGGTAAATTTGACACAAAATTGTTGCTTTAACAGAAACATGTAACAGTTGATTTATTGCATTTTATTTTTATTTTTTGATATTTTCTTTATGTGTCCATGGGCATGTGTTAATTTTTCAAGCATTGAAGTTGCCTTGTAAAATGTTTGAGATATTATGACTATTTTCGGTGATGAATTTCCTTTTAATTTTAATTTCTCAACTTGGTGCTATTTTTATCCACGTTGATGTAAGTTTTAATAAAACTCAGATTTTAAGCTAAATATGGCCTGAGTTTATAACAGTTGATTCTCGAACTACCCGCAAATAAATATGGGATATACCACTAGATCGCGGTAGGACCTGTCCCTAACCTAAAAGTATATGGTTACTCTAACGATAGATCGATCATCTAGAAGCCCTCAACATCAAACACTTCGTTTCCTTATAGTTTCCGTCAGCAGCACAGACTATTGGGCAAATATCGGTCAAATACTGGACCTATTATAACACGGATATCGACCATAGTTGTCCAGTATTGGGCCGATATTGGCCCGAACCCTTTGCTGCTAGTGTAGTTACATACCATATTGTCAGAACATTCCTTCAAACCGAAATGCAAATTCACTACTTGACATGTATCCGTAGTAATGTTTAAGATCAACCATTCCGTACATAAAGTAGAAGCGAAGATAACCAATAATAGTAATTTAATAAATTAAACTAATACTGTATTAACTGTACAGCATATAGTCAAACCAAGATTGAATGCTTTTAGAAACTTACTGTATGGACTGTGGACCTACTTTCGTTTTGTTACCGTTAACCACGTCATTAACAGAGGACGTGCTTGGTATTTTCTCCTCCTTACTTTTTCCTCTCTTAAAACACTCTTCCTTTCTCTAAACCGCCACCAGGTGCTGCCTTCTCAGACAAGAGGCAAAAAAGGCATCTTTACAGGATCAACTTGCATTGTTGCGTAACACCCTACTTCCTTGGTGAAGAGTAAATAAACCGCCTTCGTTTTTTTTTTAAAGGAAAATGTAGACTATTCTATTAACACTGTAAACATAATATTCCAAGATTTTTTCCTTTATACGTGAGGATATTTGTTAAGTGAATTGTATTTTAGTTTTTGTTCAATACAGAGCGTACTAGCAACGAGTTTACAAACTTTATACACAATATCTTCCAGTTGTTTACCCACTTTTAAGATGTAATTCCAGTAGGATTTCCCCAGCTCTTTTATTTTACGTTGATTATTCAAATATGATTGCAGGATAACAGAAATTAACTTTCACGGACAACGGTGTCTACAGTTGTATTGTAGAGATGACGAAGCTATAACAGTTCTTTCCGCTTTCCGATAAGATAAAATTAATTATATATATGGTCGTTAACAGCACTGTGGCTCACGCCTGTCCCGTTTGATTTCCGTATTAGCTCGCAAATTTGTGGTAGAGTGCAAGGAAAGGGAGAAGGAAGGAGTTACATAATTGTATCACACAGACACCTGGACTCGTCTCCCTATTATGTAAATAGCACATAATATCATCAATCTCACAAATTGCGAAAATGGTTTGTTAATGGAGAGGCCAGCATCATTTTGTCATCCGTTTTCAGGAGCAGTGTTAACAGAGATAAGGTAGACTTATTATACAATTTCTATAGTCGTAGAGTTGCTCTCCTAGGAATCTCTCTAAAACTAGGGTGCCCGAATTGGGTGGGATTGTCCACGAATCCCGAAGAAATTATTCTCTTCATCGGACCGCTACAAATCCCAGAATTACAAGTATGTTTGATTCTTGTATCATTATTCTTATTCTTCGGTTGTTTTTTGTTTTTTTTTTCTAATGTATTATCAAAAAATTTGATTCTGTTTATTACATACGGAAATTTTTGTCTACATTTGGTACATTTCACGAATCTACATTCACGAATTCTTTCGTGTGGTTTACAAGGGCGTCGCCAGGATTTTTTCCAAGGGGGGGGGGGGCAATATTAAGAACATAATATATATACCGGTATATATAGGGTGGTTCACGACATTCGTAACAGCGTCATAACTCAGCTCCTAGTGCACATAAATCTTTGAAACAAAACGGTTCATACCAAAGTGCATGTGCGGAATCACGTGGTGATGCTTCTGAAATCAGGGGCGTCTCGGGAATACCTGTACGGAAGGACAACTTCAAAATTTTAAATAGCAACAGGGGTTGATTTTGCTACCATTGAAACAATCGCTAACTTTTGAACAACTTTTAGATGAAACACTTTTCTATAGCTCATACCGTTTGGCAGCTAGAAGACCTAATTAGTGGTCAAAATTAACATGGTATAGAGGGATTTCGGGACTTCTCGAATGCTGTAACTTAAAGAGAATAGTAAATAAAGGTAACTAAAGTGAAATACTAAATGAGATATGCGGAATCAAAGGGTGAAATTTTCAAAAATACTATTACGGGGGGGGGGGATTTCAAAATTTTAAAAAGAAACAATGGTTGATTTTGCTTTCTTTGAAGCAAACATGAAACTTTGAACAACTTTCAGTTGAAACATGGTTTAATTTCTCGTAACGTTTGGCAATTACAAGAGTTAATTGGTAGGTCAACAGTCAGCTTACCAAGTAGCTTTTGTAACTCAAGACTTTTAAAATGTTTCCTCGTTTTCAAAATTTCATGTTTGTGTTGAAGGAAGCAAAATCAACCATTGTTTCTATTTAAAATTTTGAAGTTGCTCCCCGTAACAGAATTTCCGGGACGTCCCTGTTTTTGCAAACTATTGCTTATGCAAACCTCTTACATGCTTGGCGTAGTTGTACGGAATGGAATTAAGAGCTGCAATTGGTCTTCCTAGGGCATCGTGCACATGTCCGATTCGATTGAACCCCGGAAACCCGGTTGACCAATCTACTTAATAGATTGCTTATGAAAATATTCTTTAAGTAGTCTACGTCGGTGGGGGGTGGATATAATCATGTTGAAAGGTGAATATATCGTTTAATGCATTTACATAAGAGCGAATATAGACGCGCAGGCATAATTCTTAACTTTTTTAGGTTCAGTGAAATTTGTATTGAAGTGTACTGTTCAGCTACTGATATTGGTTCGTTTCGTGGCACCTTGATGAAAGATACCTTCTGTAACACCTTGGAGAAAGAAATGCTCCAAAACAGTGGAAACTTTACCGAATTAACCGAAGTTACAAGATGATAACGTCAGGTACTGTGTTACTGCGGCTACTATGCGGTCGGTAGTTTGAATACAGCTATACAGTGTACGTGGATTGCTCTGAGAACTGGGTTAATCCTGTATTGAACATTTGTTGGATGACCTGGAGAGCCAGTCAAGATCAGGTTATTATTACTTCCCTCTCGTGTGACATGTTCCAGGAGGAATCTGTGCAGCAGAATTTCTTAGTTAAGTTCTGGAAAGTTTGCGCCAGAAAGTGGATGTCATGAGAAATGGCACGAGGTAAACCCATGCGGTATTGATAAAAAGAGACTTCTTCAGCAAGTTATAAAGTATGTGCTAATCAAATTGTGGTAGTGTTTGAATCGTAATCGTTCATACAAAATATTGCCGTAGAACGCACTTGGTATGCTCGTAAAGATCGCTGACTACGAACATGCGGTTTCTTACAATTAAAGCTCTCCACGGGAATAAGGTATTTTTAAAACTCTGGGATGTTTATAGACATTATCACGAACCGGCTCCATCTATAGCAAATATATTATTATTAGGTATTAACTACTTGACAAAGAGCTAGTAGCGATATACAGTGGAGAGATGATGTAAGTTCACGAACTGGCCATTCTGATCGAGGTTTTCAGTTTTTTTCTCACTTCCATCAATTGCATGCCAAAATGATCTCTTGAATAAAAACCCTGATCATTTCCAGGTAATTGTGTTTATCAAGCGACATGTTAGATCTCAGAGGCCATAGTAAATATTTTACGCCTAAACTGAAATGAAAATATAACTAAAAGATTATTTTTTAAATCTTCTTTTGTTCTTTTCTGTTATTTCACTTCCCTGTACGATGAAAGGGGGAAGAAGAGTGTTAACTTGGTCTACTTCTGCGTCAACTGAGTGCTTACTCCTTTCATGTAGCTAATGGAGCATATGAACTCAAGCAACAGGGAAGAGTAAAGCTCAAAGCGGATGCTGCTTTCTATATGAACATTCCATAGCAACGCCGGAAGGGACCGAACTTGCTTCAAATCACCATCACTCTCTCCTCCTCCCTCTCCTTTGTCGCCCTTTCTGTGTCTTTGTTCTTTCGCTTACCAGTTGAACGCGACGTCATATTTCCGCAGAGTACCTACAAGATACTAGTCTTACTATTATCAAGTACTCCTTGCTCTAACACTCTAAATTTGTTCTAAAGGGGAGGAAAAACTTCATAAAATTAGCAAAAACACTTTAAGAAAGTGATAAAAATATAAAGTTTAATTGAAGACCTGAATTGCAAAACATCCCAACCACACCGGAGTATTTTTTTCTGAAGGAACAAAAAACAGTCAAAGGATTTGGGATGTTATTCTATTCAGCTGAAATTATTTTGTATTAGAAAAAGGCTTCTTAGTTGGAACTAGGATGTAATATTATGCAAGTGAATAGCCCTTGGAAGATAGATGACGACGAACAGAAAAAATGAAAACACGAAAAAGTGGACTTGGGATGTTTTTCAATTCAAGTCTTCAATTATATCGTATAATATATTTTATACAAATACAATGTAATATAAAGTTTTGTATCAGGTATGAACCAGAAAGAATTTCAACAAAGATATCTATAGAGTTGTCACCTGTCCTCAGATGGTTGGGCCACATTTGAGAAATTATCTCAAAAACTTCTTTGAGGCCCGAACCTTCCATTCTGTATTAAATACATTCCTAGAAGCTCATGAGATGTGAATACCTCCCAGCCTCAATATGATCTGTTTCAGAGAACTATCTGAATTCTAATTAGCAATGATACTGACAATGGACGTACCCCAGCTCGAAACGCTAAACATGACTGGGAACGTGTTAAAAGCAGGGTTGATTGATTTAAATCAAAGTGATTTAAATCAGATGATTTTTTTTAAATCAACGATTTAAATCAAAAATAGATTTTTTTAAATAAAAGGGGTAGAAGTAAAGTGCAGTATCATTCTGTGATTTGAATCATATGTAAGCTTGAAATTTACCCTTTAGTCCTTACGTGATGATAGGCTCTTAGATGTAAACCAAAATAGAAGTGATCGATCTAGAATTTTAACGAACTATTTGATTGGTTCATTTTAATTAGCGAAGTTTTAGAAGGGAACGTAGAAACCCAATAAGTTTAGAATTTGAATTATAAATATGTTTATTTTGGTAATATGTACGAAAACGAGAGCTCGCTTTCTGTGCGCGTGCTCACGGATTCAATCCCACCACTCAAAAGCAATTTATACGCAATGGAAGTATAAACTTTACGTATGTGTATGCTGAAGGATGAAAATGCAAAGCTGCGAATCCACTGTTGATTTGGTTGCATTATATATAACTCTCACTGAATTTAATTTTATCTAAAGCTTTTACGCATCTTTGGATCAGTCCGAATGGATGACGATGGGAGAATTGGTGGATTGAAGAAAGTGGAAGGGAACGAGAGAACCCTGTGAAAACCCACGCACACGGTTTCTGTTCACCACGAAACCCACAATGCACGATCCGGTATCGAATTTGATCCCCAGGGTCCAGAGGTGAGCGCTAAACATCCACAGCTACAAAATAGCTCTCATACTTTATGGAATTTTGTCATGGGGTGTTCCCAAATTGATAGTGCAATTTTGTTTGCTGAAAACTAAGCGAAATGAACTAAAATTTATATTAGTAAACTTGAATGTACATTAGTACATTCGTTAGGAAGATGTAGCCTGGAGAAAAGAGGCAATTCCGATTATAAGATTTGCAATTGCTTAGGAAGAAAGGAAGACACAAATAACATTTTAGAAGGAAAGTTGATACGTAGAAACATTGTGAATTGTTTCTTTTTCGAAGTTAATTGCGGTGTATACCCTTCTGAAATCATTCATCGTGTATCGACGAAAGTAACGTAGAAGTTTCCTACATGTTGACTTCCCTTTGTCAACCATAAATAAGTAACGCCATGTCTTCCTTCCTTTTCAAAATTACTACAAGTTGTTGTAATTGCCTATTTTCCATGGCTATCTTCCGCAGCGTACACTACAGATTCGTGAATTTTACTTAGGTTTTACTGGTTATTTGAAATGGAAAAGCTGACTTAGCAGCTTTTTACAGGACCGCAATTTATTTAAATAAAAAATTGATTTAAATAAAAAATAGATTTAAATAAAAAACAAAACAAAAATGTTTTTTTTTAAATCGTGATTTTTTTTAACCCTGGTTAAAAATATAACGTTGTGCCTGTTTCAACTCCTATCTGTAAAACTACGTGTGTGCCATCTGTAGGTCAGCATACTAGCTTCGCCGCTGCAAAACTGAACAGGTAGTACAAGCTAGACCTATGCGATGTCCAGTAGGTTAGTGTAATGGCAGACGTGAGTGGGTCCAATTAACCCGGTGAACGTTATGAAGCTGCTCAGGTACGGCGAACGTGTAGAACTGACTGTGAAAATGTAATTGGAGTGGATGATGAGACATTTACATACATGTGACATTTTAATACAAAAGTACTATGGGGGCTAACAGGCTCTACAACCAACTTTCTGCACCAAGGTTGGCATATGTCTGGTTACGAAGCTGATCCTGCTGTTTCATCTTTTGCTAGCGTGATTACCGTTGCGTTTGAGGTCGGACTATTGCAAATACACCAGTGCAGCTGTAGCATATTAAAATGTTCCATTGTCAAGTGTACATACTGCTCCATTTCGCTGTGCTTTAATCAATTTATTGAAAACCCACACTTTCACTTTGATGACAAATAAGGGACTCAAATATCACAACAGAGCATCTTCTGATTTGAGACACATGGAATCTATACTTCTTTAAAGCAAATGCCGTGTAGCTGTTTTCCAAATCAGTGTAATATCTGCCTTCCACATACCTTTATAACTCGTGTTCATCTGCTTGCCGGAAATGTCGGTATTGTACCCTCAGCGGTGCGGCGTTGTCCTCATCATTGAAACATCGCTAGTAAACACATGCGCGGTTTTAAAGATCAATCACCTTCACGGGTACTAATTTTTACTCGATTCTATCCGTTCGAGATGCGACACTTCCCTTGTAAAGGCTTTCAGGAACAGTGGTTGGCCGAATGTAATAGCAGATGTGTGATTACATTTCTTTGATTAATAACATATGTAGCACAATGTATAATAAATGCATGTCGGATTGGTTGCATTCTTATCTATGATAGGCACAAAATGTTGTTGTCTTTCCTGGGTGATCACCTTCGTGGATCATTTGGCACAATCCGTGCTACAAAGGAACTGGTAAATTTAAATGAAGATAAAGTCCACAATAGCAAGATCTTTGTTTTGTCAACACAATCTCTTATCGTTTCAGGTGGTGTGTACCTAATAAAACGTAATCCGCTAGAATTTGGAGCACAAGGCTTAATCCTGATTTGAGCTATTTTTGTGATTTATACTCTATAGATATTGATTTCCTTTGGTACTCTTGGAAATGTACTTGAACCTGGCATTATCATGACAATAACTCCCATCCCATTAAATGTTCCATAACCATCAACGTTGTTATTTTGTAGTCAACATTGTTTACAGCATACTGTATCTTTCTGGACTGTACCCAGCTAGATCAGTACCTGTTACTATTGCAGCACATCTTGAAAATTACTGAGTCAGAACAACAGAAACTTATGTTATGTAGATCATCAACCAAAATTCTTGAACCGGTTTGAAAATTAATTAATAAACCTAAGTCTAATAATTGTAAAGGGGTCTTGGGTGCATATCTTGTACTATAGCCCGTCACATAGATGAAACTTTACGTGTTTTATTCTTCTCAACCACAAGAACTGTCCAAATACATGTAAAGTTTGACGAAGATGTGAGGCGTTGACTACACTTTGTGTGATGTCTTGAACAGAAGGAAACTCATCAACCACCACTTCCGTTTCCTTTATGACTCCTCTAATCAGGTGTGCAGTAGGAATTATAAGTTCCCTCTTGTTTACTTCTGAATTTTTATTTTTAGCTGTTTCATAATAATCTTTAAGAATATAATCCAATTTCTTCCTAAATGTAACTGTTTTTCACACCAGTTATTGTGGTAATAACATCATCCCCCAAATTATCAAACAATTATATCAACGCCGAATTATATCGCGCGCCCAAACAAGGGAACACCTGATGTAGTTTAAGCTACATATTTCCAGAACCACTGAAGCTAATAATACGAAACAAAAACCATTTTAAAGACAAAAGTATGGGCTTTAAATTGGCCTAGTAGTGTCTGAGCATAATGTACTGGGTTTCTTATGTATTTAAATTCTTTGTGATAGAAACCAGTTATTTCGTTAATGAAAAAATATGGAATAAATAATTAAAGCTTTATAATTTCGTAAAGAATTACAATAAAGTTATGAAACAAAAACACTTTATTTAGGAAATTTCATGCTCTCTCTGTTTGCTTATCTTCACTTAGTATGTTTCCAAGTTATTATTTATTTATACTTTTATGGGCCTTTTCGGGGGCCATTTTTCAAAGATGCTGAGATCAGAGAGTGGTAGACACTTAAGAATCGGTTTTTCTCACACCTTTTTTATTGGAGAGAGAGAGAGAGAGAGAGAGAGTTAGCTTCATTTGTGTTGCAATTCGTTCCTCAGACATTAATTTTACTAGACTATAGAGTGATTTGGGGGAAGATATTTACAGTGGTATAATTTCATAACTATGATCCTAGATGGAAAAAAATGACGAAAAAGAAGTAGTCAGTATGCTCTTTAAGAGGCTGTAGTGAATATTGGGTAATCTCCCATGTGGAGAGGAAGCAAGTCGTTGAAATCAAAATACCTAGTTAAAATTTTCTACCTAAAAATAAATCCTTCTAAAACACTTTTCTAGTGAATAAACAGTTAAGGATTGGTCCAAACTCCATGACAGAGGAGCAAATGCACTTGAGTTGGGTAATTGTGAATAACAAGTACTTGCTTAGACAGTACCACAAAGAAGTCGTGTGTGAGGTAGGAAACAGGTGAACTGTCATCTTACCCCGAAGGTTGGGGATAGATGCCTACTACCTAAATGCATTGAATTAAATAAGACTGTTTTTCATTGTTTCCTGGTTAGACACTAATTTTTGGAGCTTTTATTCTTGAATAGACTGTAGTAATACAAAGATATTTGTAATTAATGGTCTTCGTACTTGTTCAATAGAATGTGAATGTCATTTATGGCCTTCAGGCAACTATGGCTGAGACCATACTAGGAGTGGAGTGAGGATGTAGGAAAGAAGTCCAACAGCGTCTATTTTCGAAGCACCACCCCAGCATTAACCTTGTGTTACTGAGGATGGTGGTCAAATGCAGATTTTCATAGGTCAGTTTAAAATCCCATATATCTGTTTTGTATGCCAGGTATATGTAGCTTCTTATACTTTTGTCAGTAAGAGCATGATAGTTCAATACATATTTGTACAAAGTTTTGGTATTCTGTTTACTTTAATTACTCCACAATGGCTCCTAGAATAAAATGTGTGGAATCTTCCCTCGATTCACTATAAGACCCCTTCTATATGAGCGAGGAAAATGCGGCCGCTTAACAGCGACCAAAACGTTACTTCTTACAAAACTCTTTCTTTTAAATGTACGACGTTTCAAACTGCCAGTGAAAACGCTCGTGTAGAAGGAGCCCAAGTTAATTATAACAAGACAGACCAATCATAATTATATATTATAAAAATCCAAGTTTCTCAATGATATCCACTCTAATACACTCGGTCTAAAGAAACCATGGTATTCTCGATGCAAAAGCTTTGGGCTTTCAGGTATCAACATACTAATCGATAACCTACATGGTGTTTACCACCAAAGATTGAGCCAAAATTTTGAATGCATTAAGGATGCTTGATCCCTATTTATATTTCAGTGTAAACTGATAGAGTTTTCCTCTCTACATACGGGCTACAATAATGCTTGACATGCTACGCATTTCCCTAATTTCTAACTCGACTGTATTTATTTCATGTTCTCTCTTCTTAGTACGTAAATTTCGATGATATTCTTTTCTTACTCCTGTTTGTATATTCTCCCTTTACTAATATATATCTCTTATCTTTCTGCTCTTCACAAGATATCATTATTTCTTGGTAGGCAGGGTAAAATGGTTTGATTACGTATTATCATATTTTTTCTCAAAATACTTATTGTAATAAGTCCTAGTATAAGCTTAGTTTTATTAGATACAATTACTATTTTGCGAAATTGTCTTTATAATTATATTTCTGTGTTCCATAATATACTAGGGTGAGTCATATGTTCGTAGCGTTTTCATGCATAATGTGCAGCACCCGCCTCCCCCTGTACCACAGAAGCCTATTCGGCGAAGTACATCCCATCACACTGTATGGTTCTTCTCCAACGTTCCACCAGTGACACAAGCCCCTGACGATACCAGACTGCAGGCTTTGAAGCAAAGAATTCAGTAAGGCCAGTTGTCACGTCATCCACGGAATGGAATTGTCTGCCCCGCAGGAAGTGTGCCATGGAACGAAACAGATGAAAATCAGATGTCGCACAGTCGGGACTGTAGGGGGTATGTGGTAAAATGTCCACGCCATCCATGTCCGCAATGTGCTGGCGAACTCTTCTTGATCTGTGGTATGGAGCGTTGTCAAATTGGAGGAGCAGTCGCTTTCGGTTCACCAGTGCTGGATAACGACGGCGCACAATGTCGTATACCCGTTGCAGTTGTTCAGCATACAATGTCCCATCTACGGAACGACCATGTGGAACGAGCTCCCAGTGCACCGGACCTTCGAAATTCCACCACATACACTGCATTGTCTTCTCTTCAAACCGCCCTCTTTGAACCACTGGCTGCGCCTCGGTACCTGGTCGAAGCCATTGTTTCCCGGTGTCAGGGTAACGAAGAAAGATCCACTTGCCATCATTCATGATGGTCTGCCGCCAAAACCTGTCGTCAGTTGGGTTTCGAAGCAGTTCTTCACACAGGGTCACACGTTGTTGAGCTTGAGCGGAAGTCAAATCATGGGGAACCATTCTCGGTTGCCTGGAGCGAAACCCAAGTTGATGCAGATGACGAACGACACTGGTTTGTGATGTCTGGACCTCATCAGCCAGCTGACGGGTACTGGTTCTTGGGTTTCCATCAACAGTGTCCAGGAGGGCATCGATATCCGTCGTCACAGGGCGTCCACTTTTGGACTTGTCATCGAGACTGGTGTCACCAGACCGAAAACGTTGAAACCACTTTCTAGCTGTGGACGGGTGGACAGTACCTTCACTTTCTACGGCACAAATTTCCTTGTCTGCTGCTGCTGCATTCAACCTCTTTTTCCAGTAATGTCGCAGAAGCACACGACACACACGTTCCTCCTCAGCCATTGTCCTGTCAACTGTGTATTCAACGCGTAGTTCTTCCCACACACCGTTAGCGCTGTGATCAGACAGACACGTGACACACTTTCTGCCACCACTACCTTCACCTGTTCTACACGTTGCACATTGTTTTCCGGCATCGAGTGGGCGGGCCCATCCAATGCTACGAACATATGAATCACCCTGGTATTACTATGTTACTTGAATTCCTAAAATCGTTAGTTAGTATGTAAGAAACCATTATGTGTTAATTATGCCATTTAAAAGAACAAAGGAAATGAAATTAAAGAATTTATCTGATATAATATGACCACCGCTTTGATTAACATATTATAATTATGCAGCTAATATAATGATAAACGTGACTTTTATGTGTCATTTTCTTGTACTTTTGTTCTATGTTGATTATTCTTTGCCATTTCATAGTTAAATTTATAATAGTATGTTCCAAAAATTGAATGTTTTCCTTCGGGTATATATAATAAAAGCATGAGCTTGACACGAGAGAAATGTAAGAATGAAGTTGCGCTTCCAGTCTATATTTAGAATCTCAACTATTTACTTGTTTGCTACTTTCATTCTATTCTCTGAGAAGTTGTTTTAAATATGTATTTCTTTTTTGCTTCCTGTTGCGAGGTTACTTTATTAGTTTTTATAGCATTGGCAGACAATAGTACCTTTTTTCCGTGTTGATATTTTCTTCCATCATTTAACGATTGTAAAATGGTGTGTGTGTGTGTGTGTGAATGAAACTTGATAACTCTAAATAAAAATTTTAAAAAACGCGTCTTTGTTGCAAAAGGTATTTTAAGCGTACATTCTATTTATTTAATACCGAAAGAAATGATAACACTGCAGCATTATTGCTCAATGTAGTCACCCTACCAGTTTGTTATGCTGTTTCATATGCTGTATTTAAAGAGGGCATAGTTTACACACGTCTCATCAATAATACTTAAAGAAAAAAGCGTTACCACATTTTAGTCCCTCTTAAGAACGCAATGTCTTACGTAATTACAAAACGGAATAAATTATATCGGTGACACAAAATACGAAGTAGTTCACTGGTGTACTCACTTCCTGTCACCAATCATTTCTGATTTAATGGTTATACGGTAGTTTCCGGTAGACTACAAGATGGAGAAATTTATAAAAGATTAACTCAGTCTTTTCCTGTCCCATTATTACATAATAGTGTATAATGATTTAGTTTCCAGTTTATTTATATTCTACAGGACAACATACTGAAAGAAAAAAGGTAGTCTGTTTTGGAGTTGGGAGAAACCACAGCTATTATATTACTAGTTGTGACAATTGCATATCTATAATATTAAGTCGGGTTAAACGTGTTAAAACGGAATAGAATGAAACGAAAATAATAGGCATACGTTGAAAGATAACACAATTTTATGTTATTAAACTATTTTATTATTATCTTTCTACCTATATACATGAATTTATTCTGTATACCTATACATTACATCTACCTATGTGTCATTGAGTTGAGTTTTCCAAACTTCGTATAAAGTTATTAATTTTTCAAGGACATTACATCAATTTATTGGATATTTAGTATTTCCTAGTGATGCTAAGCTTCACATGTAAGAGACAGAATGCAGTGTTGTAAACTGTGGATAAAATACGAGAGGAGTTGATCAAAATACGGTGGCAACACTGTCAACGGCATTACGTTTAAACACCTTAATATTTATTCTGTTGACACAAATCAACTTCCCGCAGCATATTTTTACTTTAATACATCTTTTGTGATTTACCGATAAATGTTCACTTTATTTATCATTGTGAAAAGTCGAATTTCAACTCCAAGTTGGAAACCCAGTAGATCTACCTCAAAATCGAAGCTATTTCTTTCTATACCTATGACTAACATAATTTATTTCTTAATTGACCGATGGGAACATACCCCTAGAATATTTGACACTCACGACGTCAGATAAGTCTAAGTTTTTTTTCTACTAAACAAAATGCTATCTTACATTTACGAAAAAAAAAAAAAAAAAATATGAGCAAAAATGTAACCTGAGAGGAATAATTTTCCTAGTTTGATTCTGATTCTGAGAGCACCCACAAGGTGAACTGAGCTGAACAGTTTGCGTCACCTGAATTCCAAGAACATGTCTGAAAACTTCTGGGTGGTTGAGAGGTTAGCGCGCTCGCTTCCTGTGCGCGTAGTAACGAATTGAATTCTCACCGGGATCAGAGCCTACTTTATCAAAAACTGTAGCTTCTAAAGTATTCTTGAAGTTAAAAGCTGTAGAAAAAAAGTATTTAGTTCCCAAAAAGATATTCAGCACACTGAGAATTCCTGGAATATTTCCGTGCTGGAATATCTAAAGACAATAAGAAAATGTCTAAAGACAATAAAATTCGATTCAATATCCCAAGCTTTCGCACAAACACTTGTTGGAAGATTTACAGAAGAATTAATCCACGGTCTGGCATGGGAATCAAATCCCATTTTCCCAATTACGGGTTTGTTGCACTACCAACAGTTAACCAATTTCCGTCTGAATTTTCCAACAAAGTTGACCTATTTACTGGTGAAGAACAATCCCATTGTTACTAACATTTTTCATGTGGCTTCAGTCACTGCCAGTACCACATTTAAGAAAGAAAGAAAAAGAGGAAAGTAAATTAAAACAACAGTACGTAGAAGAACTGCTACTGGTATCTCATGAAAATTAAGATAAAATTAATCGTATGCGTAGTAACAGCTCTATGGCTTATGCCCGTTCCTCATGAAAGTGGTTCACACTTTAAAGAATTACATATTTACAACAGTAATTTAGAAGATAAAAATGTCCTATATTAAACTAAGATCAACCACGTACTGACATTTAAGCTCCACTCGAGTAAACAAATTGTATTCGCGTAAACCACTACAGATGCAGCGGGCGGTGGCGTAAACTATATCCTATTACTTGTAAATCATGCTAATAAAAAGTAAAACGGAAAACTGTTGATTTGTCGGAATAACGAAGACTAACGTGGGAACAGATACTATATTTAGTTTTGACACCCATAATAACGGAGGATTCAATTAGAGCTCTCTCAGCGACCTTGAATGAGTACAATGTCCTCTTTTGAAACCTTAAGGAAGTAGTGGAGGAAATGAATGATTTCTAATACAATACACAATATCAAACCGTTTTCACAAACACATAACATTTACGTGAATAAATGCAGTTGTTAATCAAACTTAAGCTTCAATGTTATGGTCTCATCAGCAACGTTACCTAGCATTCGGTTCAATAAAGAAGAAAGAGGCAGTGGCTCTGGCCCAATTTAAAGTACCATCCCGAAGTTCGCCACACTAACAATGACATAGTTTTCTGTCTTCCCAGTTTTCAATATTTGTTGGCTTTAAATATAAGCTTGCTATCCTTCCGAAGGTAAAAAGTTAAACCTATCCCCTGTGCGATATGCACGCGCCGTGAGCGTCGCATGGGGGATGTATAGGTAGAGCTCCACATATTCTGCAGTACGAAGTGAGATGGGGTGGTCAGTCCAAGCTCAACCACCTTTAACTTCTCCTTTAAAGTTAAAGGACTCTGGTACTCGATTTGATAGGAGACTGAGTGCACCTCAGAGCACCAGGCATGGGAACACTGCGAGAAAAGTCTGTAGAGTCCTGGCCGGGATTTGAACCCGGGCCGCCCGCTACGCGCTACTGCCTGAGCCTTGGTGACTCATCTTCTTCCGACGCTATCTAAACTAATGCTTCTTACCTTCATACATATCCCAAATTGAGGCTATCTGAAATAAAATCGTAAACAGTAATTGCTCCAAGTGTAT
>JAGDQP010000578.1:0-12985 GCA_022664845.1 Lepisma saccharinum | reverse complement strand
GGCCTTAAAATGAACTTAAGTAAAACAAAAGTAATGTACAACCAACATGCTGCAAAGAAGGAAGTGAAGATTAACGGAGAGACAATAGGCATAGTTGATGAGTATGTTTACCTAGGCCAGCTTAAAACATCGAATGCAAAGTTGACTGATGAAATAAATAGAAGATGTAAAATGGCGTGGAGTTCTTTTGGAAGACTACACTTTATTTTCAAAAGCAAACTTCCAATGTGTCTGAAGCGTAAAGTTTATAATCAATGTGTCTTACCTGTAATGATGTACGGGTGCGAAACTTGGACATTGAATGCGCAAACGACTCAAAGATTGAGAGTCACACAAAGAGCAATGGAGAGGTGCATGCTAGGAAGAACCAGGAGGGACAGGAAGAGAAATGAATGGATTCGCGCACAAACAAAGGTAGAGGATGTAATCAAGACTGCGAAGAAGATGAAGTGGAGATGGGCCGGTCACATAGCTAGACGAACAGATGGAAGGTGGACGACAAATGTACTACAGTGGATTCCTAGAGAAAAGAAACGACCGAGACGACGTCCAAATGTAAGATGGGTAGATGAAATCAAGCGTTTTTCAGGAGCTACATGGATGAGGATATCAGCAGACCGAGATATGTGGAAAGAAAAGGGGGAGGCCTTCATCCAGCAGTGGATAGAAAACGGCTGAATATGATGATGATGATGATATATATATATATATTATAATCATAAAAATTATATTCATTATCTGATGCTTTTATAGGTCAAAAGATGGTGAATCAAGTACCAAGAAATTTGAACTAGTTTCATCAAATAGTTTAGTGTGTTACAGTGATTCTTTATTCACACCAGACAAATACCGGGATGGTACCTGCAAAATAGGCTCTTGCCATCTACCTTCTACAATCTTGTCCCCCACACTATCTCGGCCTGAGCCTCAGATGCCTAAAGGCCTTAAAATAAATAAATTCGAAATACGAATTCTTCATTTGTATCAAATTAAGCATATTCATGATTCTGTACTCAACATTGCTTTGTTAAATTAAATGAAGAAGAGTTTTCTTATGATCCATTGTCTGAGTAGATGTCAATAAACATACTATTTATTTTATATTTATGGAAAAATATATCTACCTAATCATTAAGCCTGTAGCCAGACGAGTATATTCTGGAGACACTGTATTGAATTGAATTGAGTGTTCTGTCTTTTAGGGAAACATGGCTCAGGAGAAAGGATACGGGAAGGACCTAATTAGCTGAAGGTATCATTCCGGCAATTGCCAGGTAAAATTCCTGGGAAAACCTCTGCCAGGATGGTCGGTCGCTGCTATAGAACCCAGTATCTCCCAACTGCGAAGACAACGCTCTACCAACGTATGTATCTTGAAAATATTACAACGGACCACCACAGGAACGATGTTCTATTAAACTCGAAAGGGATTAATGAAATCGGTGTATACACTGAAAATTATACTCATTGACTTATGAACCTTTTTTCTTTAGTCGGTTAAAATGGAGAAAGGAAAGGAATGGACATTCGAGATTCAGAAAACTGTGATGTCAGCTGTGTAATCAGCTAATCACTTGGTCTAATAAAGAACCACTTAACGTAACGTGTAGAGTACGTTATTGGATACTGTTTTACTTTTTAAAAATACTGTACATCCTGTGTTGTTCTAGCATTTATGATCTAGGTCCACCAGAAATATAAGGAATGTCGTCCCCGGAAAGCACAACGTCCGAGGAAAGGTTTGGGAAAAGCATAGATTATTTTGTAAGAACCATCTTCTGCAAACACTCTGGAAAATCAGAAAGGATGCACGATTTGAAGAATGCTGGAACCTACGCCTAGATGATTCAAAGGCAGCAACCTCCATCATCCGATACTGCTCAAGTTAATATTCTCCTGTAAACTATTTTAATATCTATCAGTTGTTGAGGTTCCTTTCTACCTACTATAAGAAGCAGCTATATGGTAGGTTTTAGATCGATAGATTTATTCTTAGTAATTTATTAACTTTACGCTATATAGTTCCTCTCACTCCTCGGTTTCATAATACTTAAATGTTATTTGCTTATTTATTTACCTATTAAAAATTGTACTCACACATCTTTCACCTTCTGTGGCTCTCCGATCTAACATTCTTCCTCTTCGAAAAATCTGCCTTAAGGGAAATGTAAAGTCAAGATGTACGAAAAGAGATGGAAGCACTATCTCCGTATATGTCTAATGTATTTTTATCGTTGTACGAAATTTCAATGCTGCTCCTACAAATTCAAGCCTAGAGAGTTCAAACTTTCAGGAAAGAAAGTTCATAACCAATTCAAGAGTTCTATCCGTGCCGATTTTTCATTTTCTTTCTTGTTTATTGTTAAAATCGTTTCATTGTTGTTATGGATATAACAATGAAGCACTTTCAATAATGAACAAGAAAGAAAATAAAAAATCGGCACGGATTATGAACTTTCTTCCCTGAAAGTTTGAACTCTCTAGGCTTGAATTTGTAGGAGCAGCATTGAAATTTCGTGCAACGATAAAAATACATTAGACATATACGGAGATAGTGCTTCCATCTCTTGTCGTACATCTTGGCTTTACATTGCCCTTAATAACCACGACTTTGATTTGAGGCCTACCTTCTGAGACAGACATTGCATCGTCCACAACAATAAAAGAAGTTGCCTTAATATAAATACGTTTGTTTGTTTTGATGTATTAAGAAACTGTCAATTTATTCATATAATTCTTACGATAAAAGTAATAAAGAAATATGTGTTCTTATCATGATTATTAACCTATATTCAACAACAAGAATTTGTTTTCTATTTATAAGTTATGTATTTCAAGTATAATGGTCAGCCTATGAAGAATTCCTTGTTGATCAAATCTAACTGTAAAAATGTCAGTATACGAATCATTCCAGTGGCGGCTGGTAAAGCGAAATAGCTATGCTATTACTGTATTATTTTTTATTGTTTATTTTGTCTGTTATGCTTAGAATGTTTACAAAACAGAATAACAATGTATAATATTTCCGGAGGAAAAAATTGATATGGTATAGATTAAAAAAATATTAGATTTAAGAAACTTAATGTTAGAACATCAAAAGAATTTAATTAGCGACTCTGCAGTAAGACATCATGTCCTTTAGTCAAGAAAATTATCAGACATGCCACTGTACTGCATGGAGAGGAGGAGCCAAAATTCATGCTTCATTATTGGGAGATAGACGAATCGAATCCAGAGATCAGTCCCTGGATGAAATCACAGTAAGCAAATACTGGGATTGCACCTTACATAAAAGCCAAAACTGCTACCTTCCCTTTCGTTACTCAATGAGCAAAGTAAATCTACTTACAACATGGCCTCCATCTTTAAGTTATTGGAAATACTATAATTCAAATGTTTCTGCGTCCTCCTTACACATTCCCAAATTTTTCCTTACACCCGTTGGTTGGAAAGAATGTGCAGGAATAAAATTATAAGAAATACTGCCTTGCACCCCGCCCTCAAACCGTATCTGGCAACATCTCTAATACACATTTCTCAAATACTAATGAAATGAGAATAGTTGAGTTCCGAATTTTCATGTCATAATGAAATAAAATTTATCTATTTCCAAGCATCTTGATAGATGCTAAAGGGCTTGAATAAATCAGCTAATTTGAGAGTTTCAGACATCTGGGTTGATAACCATCCACTATCACATTTATTGTTAAGGTTAGAAAATTTGGTCTCTCCCAAGCTATGATATAACTCTCATTCGTTTTAAATTTATCCTTTTTTTCGTCTTTGACAAGGTAGTTCAAAAACTGGAACTTTTATACCGGTATAACAATTTTCCTCATTTGGGTTATACCATTGATACGTACTATTCGTACTGAGTAATTTCAAACACGCGAGCATACATACACTGTCTCTATCTTAAACTGGTGCGAAACAGGTCATTTAAAAAAAATGTTTTGAAAACCGTGGCTCCTATGATTAGAAATGACACATACTGTTGTTATTAAAGAAATTGAATTAATTTATCTTCATCCTAATTGAACACGTAGGGACTTATTAACGATGATAAAAACTTTGGTAAACTATTTTTATATGGGCCAGTCTAGTAACTTTGTACTTCGGCCCGTCACGCTTTGCCCCTAAGCTATTAAAATCCACACCCATGTCCCTACCGGGACTCGAACCCGGGACCTTCGAGCCGTTGGCCTACCGCCGCAGACTGCACGTCCACTCGGCCGGCTTTGACTCAGAACCTTCTCGTAATAAACACTTTATTTTTCATGGGCCAGTCTACTAACTTTCGACTTCGACCCGTCACGATGTAGCCTATACACATAGTTAAAATTCACGAACATCCATGCCCCAGACGGGATTCGAGCCCGCGACCTTCGAGTCGCTGGCTTAACGACTTATACTGAGCGGTTTTCTTGTCGGCAGAGCCTTCACGTGTTTGGATCCGAGGCAGAGTGCACGTTCACAGATCAACATGTGATGTCACTCTCTTCAAAATCTGTCTTTCCCCATCACTCCATCTGCATCCGTTGTTGTGATTGATAGTGGTGTAAGAATCGTAAAACAAAGGACAAGAAAGGATCTGTGACGAATAAAACTGCTGCTTTGTGCTTTGGAGATCCAAACTAAAGGAGGGCAAAAATCAAATAGAAATTCTTTAAACAGCTGTGAAATACCAAAGTTTGGACATGATGAATATAGGTCAGTTATTCTTCTCGTCACATGGATACCGTTAACGCTCTTTAGCTATGAACTGCAACAAGTAGTCGTACATACACATATATACACAATTAACTCCAAATGGTTCCGAACGTGCGGTCTTTGCTAGATGCCAGAATAATCAAAACACTGCTTACAAAAGAAATAATTAATTCTCTCCACCCTCTCAATATCTTTCTGAAGTAAACGTGGAAAAATGTTCCATTTTCCTATAACTTCTCTCTTTTAAAATTCATCAAAAACTGGTTTTGTTTGGTGTGAGCGAACCAGTATGTTCCCCTTCTTTTTTTTTCTTCCCTGAACCTGTCTTCATCAACTTCCGTCATCTGTCTTGTATTATGTAGCTGTGCCGAGCAGGTAGATAGAACTACAGATATCACAGAATAGTTTACCTGTGATAGAACTTAGCATACAATAATACAATCACTGTATCACTTTCTTTACACTTTGTTCAAGTCACCTGGGGGTCCATTAAAGTTAAACGGATGGTTCGTAGCGGATTACCAAAGACAGTAAGTTCCGTCCTTAGAAGTTTCACAGCCCGTTCAGAACGTTGAAAGTATTAAAGAAACAGTGTTTATACTGTATGTACACTATGTTGACTCAGCTTAATAAAAGAGAATACACGCACATACATGTACAAAAGTAACCAGTTTTAGCCCGTCACCGTGAAAAAAACGTTCTTTTCGCTTGAAAGTGAATGGAAAAAATTAGTACCATAGCACATGCCCCCTCTTGAATATATTTTTAAAAATCTTTTTTTGCTCTGGAAGCTAAATGACACATCGAAGGAAATAATAGATGTGATTTTCTCACTCCTCGTTGTTTGTTTAGTAAAATTAATGAGTTACCCCACCCTTCCGTTTTTTAGGTGCGACAGACCAGTTCCTGCAGATTTTTTTTCTATCTCAAGAACGATAAGAGCATTCTTGAAGAAATAAGCATTTAGTTGCTTTTTATTGAGGGTCGAACAACATGGAAGAGAAAATTCCTACTCCAATTGTATTTTTTTATTTGAATTCATGTTTTACTATTATATAATGACTACGTTATATTTATGGGCACTAGGTTATATAGGCAATGAATACTTAAACTATAGGTAAAGTATTCATTGATATAGGTCAACTCTATTCTATGTCGTGCTTTTTACTCTGCGTATGTATGAAGTACACTAGTACATCTGCGATTATTTCAAGGCATTTCTGCTTGACATTCGCCTGACGTGGCAGAGAAACAAGGTAATCTTTTGCTAGAATGACCGGCGCAAGTAGAATTCGAACTTGTACCAACTGATATTGATCTTTTGAGGGATGTAGTATGCGTAAGGAATGCCACTCCTAGCCGAACACGTGACTGGGCACTAGGACGAACAAGGCAGTCCACCACACAAGAAATCTATTGTGTACAGAAATCATACATAAACTTTTTGAACTACACGATTTGCAGAAAAATTCTTCAGCGAAACTTCCATTTGTTGTAGAGTGCCTTGTTGTCTACAACAGTAGAATAGAGTAGGTAGCTTGGCCAAAATGCAAAGCAAGCTTCATGTACGATAAGAGTAGGACGTGCCGTGATACTTTAATGGTTTGAATACCCAGACAGATACTGAGAGATTAGGGTTCGAGTCCCGGTTATTACAATGACCATTTTTTCTGTATATTTTTCGAAAGTATTTTTGTGTTCGCTGTACAGGAAAAGGCATTTTAAATGATACCTATTAATTGTTTCTCATACACTGCAAAAAATAGCTGTGTTAATTCAACACAATGCGGTGTCCCAGCGTAACTACCACTTTTTTGTGTTAAATCAACTCAACACACAGTGTTGATTTCCGTACTGGGAGAAAACAAAAGTTACGGCTGCAGTGAGATTGGAACATAGGTTGCTCAGTTAGAAGTCGAGTGTCTTGCCGACTTTGCTAAATTGTCAGACAGAAAAGACATTAGATGCAAACGATATTTGTGAACAACATTTGAATTAAATGACTACCCTATAAATTTAAACAGTGTAGAGGATCAAATATATGTTGATGAACCCCCAAAATAAACTAAGTTACTTGCACGACTTATCCCATGGTTTAATCACTTCCTATTTGTCAACTGGGAACCAGAATTCCCATTCATTGCGAACATTCCATTTCTATGAAAGCAAGCAAGACGGCAACAACCAAACATCTGCGCAGCATTACTGCTTTCTTATCGTAACAACATGTGAGCTGCTGCGCTTGTTTTCATAGAAATGGAACACATTCTCAATGAATGGGGATTGTGATCCTTAATTGACCAATTGAAAAGTGATTAAAATCATGGCATAAGTCGTGAGAGTAACTTTCTTTGTGTTTGGAGTTCAGCAACATTTTTTCCCCTCTATACTGTTTCAATCTAGTACTTTTTCTGTCTGATGATTTAGCTAAGTCGGTAAGACGCTCGCCTTCTAACTGAACAACAAATGTTTAAATCTCGCTGCAGCCGTATTTTTTTCTCCCAGTACCGAAATCAACACAGTGTGTTGTGTTGATTTAACACACAAAAGTGGTAGTCACGCTGGGACACCGCATTGTGTTGAATTAACACAGCAATTTTTTACTGTGTAACCTTAGACTAAACTTGCTTCATATTCTTCTAATAAGTTTTAACTTCGTATTCAGTGAAATTATTGACAGAATTTTAAATTATTTATGAACACATACTAAATTGGAAACCACGAAAAAGGAAAATGAGAATAGGCACTACGAAAGCTGTTGAACATCTATCTGAGAATTTGAAAAAGTTGAACCGTAGAGCAGTTTGTATAATTTTTAACACGTAATCTCAGCAAGCTAGTCAAATATGACATTCGCATGCCATCCTTAAATTTTAAGACATTAGAAGAAGGAATCACAAGGTTCCTTAATCAAAACTAGAGAAATTTGTAAATGTTGGTTTCAGTGGCCGTGTGTCTGGAGTAATCTACGCAGGATTCATAAGTCACGCTGTTCTGACTTGGAATCCTTATTGAAGCATGGATGTATATTTATTTCCTAGTTCAACGTGAAAACACTGGAATCGCGACGAGACCATCTAAAGAAGTTACCAGTTGGCTAATAAACACGAACATTTTTCCAAATTGCATGACAAGAGCAGAGATATTGGGTCACGAGACGAACTTAAGGTTATTTAGATGTATGAGGAGGTATTGATTAAGAACTGAATCGTACGTGACTACAGTGGCGGCCCTATGTACAAGCGAACCGGGCAACCGCCCAGGGCCCCACGCCCAGAGGCCCAGCTCTGCCGACAATTAGTTAATAGTTTGGAATGCCTGGAGACAGTTAAAATACTGTAGTTGTAGTTCATGATCATATACAAATATATGATCAATTTTAGTGATTGTTTACTGCGTTTTATTTTCAATTGAAATTTGTTGATCACAACAGTGTTGCCACTTCTACCAGAATTTTGCTAAACCTAGTGATGTACAGATGTTCAACCAATTTTCTGCTTACATTACGAATACAATTCATCTCATTAGCGGCCTTACACACGAGAGAGATGTACCGTTGGTTGATTTCATTTATGACCTTTAGATCTTTAGCGCAGGTTAAGAAAAGTTCCATTATGCAAGTAAATTTTGTCAGAGAAAGTCCCAATAAAGATGTTATTATTCTAAATGTATATTTGAATCAACAACGAACATTTTAGTTATTTCATCAATCCTCATATAATGTCAGAGACCTGGAATAGTAAAAAAAAAAAAAGTTTCTTCCAAAGTAGCACGACGAAAAATTAAAAAAGCACACGTTTTTTTCCCACCAATTTTTCCGCTGTTCAGTTTTCTGGTTTTTCTACATCACTACCTTAGCATATATACTTTAAACTGCTTTAGCCGTGCCAATGATCAGCAGAGATTCAAAGCTTTGAAATCCCACGAAAGCACGCTTGGCTTTATGTACCAAATCAGGGACGATGAGTGACGATAACCTAGTGAAAAATTGTGACGACTTACAAATATCTTTAAGTGTAAATTACAAACACGATATAGAAGCACTGCAGCTATACGATGAGTTCAAAATGTTCCTGCTAGTCTTCGAAGGTCAGGGGGCGAACGATTTAATTTAAGCTCTTAAGTGCATAGTAAAGAACGGGCTGTGTGAATTTTCCCCACACATTTATATTGCACTCAGAATAATAGACATGATTCCAGATACTGTTGTGTCTGCCGAAAGCGACCATGATCATGTCAGCTCTTGCTATAAGATAAAATGAATTGTATGGGCGGTAACAGAACTATGGCTTACGCCCGTCCCGAAGTCAGCTCTTGCTCTTCTATCTATAGAAAACTACGTTGCATTTACTCTCTACTATAGCGATTTGATTGAAGATTTCAGGAAATGTCGCAGGTTTAGCCTTTAAATACTGTACAATATTTATCTTATTATTGTAAAGCTGTATTTGTTTATTTAGTTAGAGGTGATATTTTGATTCCTTATTATATGGTATTATATTTAATTACACTGAATTTATTTCATATAAATCAATGCCTCAATTCCCGAGAGAAAAATTCTTTGGAATCACGTTCACTCGAAGTGAGGGATAGCGTTAAAAAAAATCAAGCGACTGATTTACGGTAAGAATAAGTAACAAGGATTTTTTTTTTTGCGTTGTGATTAGGTGGGCCCCCGTGAAGAGTCATCACCCAGGGCCCCGCAAAGGCTAGGGCCGTCTCTGCTTGCCTACAATAATTATTTTACAAATTGATATTTTATTACTTCTCTGCATATGGCAACGACGAATTATCATCAGCTTCAAAGGGTTTGCGATTTGGAGAAGGTTGGGTGTCACAGGTAGATGGATAAGAACAATGCGGATTTAGAATAAAACCATCCAGGCCGACGACCCTGAAACACTGAAGTGCCATGCCAATGAATGAATGTTTTCATCGCTCTCTTCCCTTCAGCTCTGTCGTGGAAGAGAATGTAGTTCCAACTACACTTTATTCAATAAAGTGAATCCGTTTAAACCGTGAAGTTTGGCTGCGATAATAACAGCAATACAAATGTGGAATCCCTGTTAGAATTATGGTAACATATAATATTTGCTAGAGCAAACAAAGATGTATTTTGTGCAGTATGTTCCCTAAACAACCCATAGTTACATATTGAATTAGATATATTCATAGCAATTAGATGCTCCCTGGTTTATAAATCTAATGGAGATTCACTGAACAGAGCTGTTCGGAAGCCGCGTTGTCAAAAATTGTGTACCCCTTTCTTATACGTTGTTTAGAACGTTAATTAGAATCTAAGCAAAGAAGACATTTAGATTAGTCAAAACAATATAATATCAGTGATAGTTTGCGTCAGTTGATGTTTTTAATTATATTAATCCGCATTACAGGGAGTGATTCTTTCCGTAAGGAACTCATCTGTGGAAAGATTGATGCTTTGACTACAGAGGTATAGAACAAAACAAGTCTCAAATTAATTCAACCTATATTCGCAACTACTTCAATTGCTTGGGAATTAAATTAATTGATGCAATGAACTGGAATTTGGTCAAACATGCTGATAATTTAGTTCCCATAACAATATTTCACGGTACTTGCATTTTGCAGAATACATTATGATGTGCTATAAACGAAAGATTTAGCATTAACAATAACCTTGTCGAGAAATGCGACTTTTATATCTTCTACACTAAATAATAGAGGGTGTTTATTAAAGACGAGAAACATAACATTTTAACACATGTTTGCATTAAAAACAACTTATTACACTGAGCTTAACAATGCGTGAAATCAGCCCATCTCAACTGGAAACTTGTCTATTTTCTTTTGTTCTGGTCTGTGACATTGAGTGTGAATTTCGGAGGCAGACTTCCACTGATATGGTTTCACGCAAGACGTTATGGAAAAGTTTTTCTTTAAATGATAAAAAAATACATTATGTTAAGTCTATTCATGGCTAAGGTTCTGGATTAGGGTACCAGCAGAGGTGGTTGTTTATTTTAGAATAAGACCCTACGGATCGAAATGATCCGAAGAGATTAGTTATTTAAGAATTTCTAGAAATACGAACGCTATACTTATTAAAGTTTTACATTCGTTTCTTAATTTATTTCGCTGGCGTCTCTTTGTTGTCAGATAAGTAATTTTCTGATTCTTTATCTACTATTAATTGTTGAAATGTATTTGTTTTCTTTACATATGCTAGACAGTGGCGGACCCAGAGCCAAGTTTCGGGAGGGGCGATTCAGTAGAAAGTTGGATGGATTGAGGTCGGAGAGTTCTTTAATGTTTTAATCAAATTGAAGTTGTCATTATAAATAACAAAAAGTCAGTGTATTGTAATATTACATATTACAGACATATCACATAATCCGGTGGGTTTCACCACTCTTCTTTCAGAACATAACGAATCGTTAACCGCCTTTTCGATTCCATGTTTAACAAGTCGTTAACGATTATTTATGTTAACATAAGGTTGACGCAACATAGAAAGCATTATTTATGTAACTAGTGCTATACGGTATTGTTTATATCATGTTTCATTGTTTCGTCTTTATTATTTATATTAATATTAGCCCGCTCACTATTAGTGCACACGAATCCATTAAAAACACAAATGTTTATGATATTATATTTTCACGAATATATTTTTGTATTATTATATCGTGGTTTGCTATTACCTTGCTATGGTAAATGTGAAATCAACACAGAATAGTTGACAGCCGCCGTGACCGGGACTGAAGCCCGGATCTCCCAGTTGGGTATGTTGTTCATTGCACCAGTAGTTTTCAACCGCCAGTCCACGGACCGGTACGGGTCCTCAACAAATTAATACATTTAATTATTTGACACTTATTTTGTAACTGAAGATGTGCTGATATCTTTTGAAATCTCTAAATTACTGACATCTTCCTGGCCCTCGAAAGTTTTTCCGTGTTATTTAGTGGTCCGTGAGTACTAAAAGGTTGAAAAACACTACATTACACCATCATGACACGGCCAGTTCTTTGTGAATATAGAATGTTCCTCTCGCCTCGACACTTTCCAAGCTCCTCATTGCTGGTTACGAGGCCCAGGCACCCCGCTACAGAAGGAGATATTTAGTTGAGGAATATTCTGCAATCGCGCAGCGAGAAAGAACAAGTGTTCGATTAAATCAGAAAAAAATCCTCGCCTGTGGTGGAGAACCTGGACCTCGTAACCAGCAATGAGGGGCTGGGAGAGTAGAAGTGAGAGGACTATTCTATAGGATGTTGCAAAGTAGACATTCTACTACAGGTTCTATAGGACGAGGTTCCTGACATAGAACTAGATCATCAACGGTACATTAATGATTTCTTTCGGTGCTACAAACTGCCTAAAGTGTGGGGAAATGAACTTTCGAGCTTAATATTTCCAATACAATTAACAGTACAGCTGAGGCTGCATAGTACCCTCAAAGACTTTAAACCTGCCCTATTAAAAAAATGCACATTCTAAAACTGTCCAATCGCTGCGCAAGGGATTCCCCAAAGGAAGTAGGGGATTCCTAGAAATCCTCTGAAGTAAAAGGTCGAATTAAACATGAATGGAACTACCTTCCAGCAAGTAACAATAATTCGTTTTCGTCAAGTCGATATCTGAAACAGATTTCCTTTGACGAACGATTTTATGAAAAGATGCAACGGAGTTAATTCGTTTGGTGTATTTATTATCATTAAAAATGACTATTATTGACCGGTTAGATGCAATGATTATCATGTATTCCCACATTTACTCCAGGGAATTTCGAAGCATTTGTCCATCGTCTATGGTTTATAATGGACAGCATACCCAACCGGCAACTAGGATATCCGGATTTGAGTCTCTATCACGAAGGCTGTCAATTTTCTTGTTAATTTCAACAACATATTTATGTTTACCGTTTATAACACTGCTTCTATTTGTTTATATGTACTGTCACTGCTTAAAGCAAAACACTCTCACGTCAGTGATGGCAGATTTTTTTCTGTATCACTTACGCCGGGATTTTTTTTTTTTTTTAAGTGGCTATATTAATTAGGATCTCGGGAAGGCGATCGCCCCTACCCCCACCCTCGGGTTCCGCACCTGGTGCTACATGACCTACTTTTGTCTGTAAATACAGAATTCTAGTACCGTTGTTTTTATTTTGTTTGCCTCGGAATGATGGAAAGAGTAAGAAAACCATTAGATTACTATTATCAGAAAAAATAATAATTGATTACTATTAGAAAACCATTCAGGTGATAATGTGGCAAGGACGACCTTTAAT